>JAPMOR010070395.1:241369-261581 GCA_026543865.1 Argiope aurantia
GCTGTTTGACAACAATTTTGTACAAACTGAACAACTCTACGCAAAAGAAAATCTCCAGATCACATAAGCTCAAACTTTTAAAACGTGGTATTTCTTAAAAAGAACTCTCTCAGAAAGTTAAAAAATAAATTTTTCATAATTCTGTCGCTCTGAGACTTGCGCGTCAGGGCATAGTTCACAAGGATTTATCATCCATTTTAAGTGGCGTATCCAAAAGTCCCGATCGCATTTCACTTCATCAGTCTGCAATCATCATTCAGTCATTTCAATTTATCAGCAAATGAGTTGCGGGTTTATCGCCAACTCCATCGAATGTTCTTAGTGATTCTCAAGTGACATTTTCTTGATGGGTACTTTCGTCTCGTGGAACAGTCATGGTACTCGGTCCAAATTAAATGAAATCAGGACCATTCTAATCAAATTTCATCCCACTTGCTTCTGTCTCCAAGAAACTTTCTTGAAAACCAATATTCCACTAAAATTGAGGGGATATAATGCTATTCTGAAAGATGCAGATCATGACTCGCTTAATTCTGGGGGTGTCTGCATCACAACCTCCAATTCCTTTCCGAGCAAACCCCTCTCCTTCCATACTGAGTTGCAGGCACTGGCTGTTCAAGTGCATGTGCAAACACTTATTACAGTCTGCTGTGTTTATTTTCCACCCAATTCTAAGATCAGCAAGATCTTGACAATTTAGTTGATCAACTTCCTGTGCCATTTATTTTACTTAGTGATTTCAATGGTCATAGTACCTTATGGAGTTCTGAAAATACAAATTCTTGTGGGCGGCAGATTGAATACTTTATTAATAATAACTGCCTATATCCTCAACAATGATGAAAAAAACTTACTTTCACCAACACACACGCACTTTCCACAATTTAGATCTTGTCATATGTTCCCTCGTACTCTTGCCATTGATGAATTTTACTGTTGAAAATGATTTGTACGATAGTGATAATTTTCCTGTAGTAGTGTCTTACGCTGATAGCGGGGATGAGATCTAAGGTCCATCTCGTTTCCGGTTCCAGCGAGCAGGCTGGGATTATTTCAAGCAATTGGCCCAAATCACCGAAACAAAGATTAACACCGTAGATATATAGACTGCAGTACAGCTTGTCCTCGACTGCATTTTAAAAGCAGCAAACAAAAGTTTCCCCAAAAGGTGACTCTGTCTACAGAAATTCCTCAGACCATGGTGAACAAGGCTTGTCGCAACAGTTACAAGAAACAAAAATAGTTTTGGAACAAACACCGTAGATACTCAACAACGGAAAATCTTGTTGCATTTAAGCGAGTCAAAGCTATGATCACCGCATTCGACGGATAAGTCAGAGGGAATCCTGGCTTAAATACTTTTCTTCTATCACTTATTCTACGCCTAGTAAAAAATTATGGAAAATAAAGTCAAAGCAGCCAATGGAATTTATCCTGAATTTTCACTGCCGGTGTTGAAATCAGAAAATATAATATATTCTTCGCCTCTGGAAGTTTCTAATGTTCTCGGGAGAGATTTGAAAAAGTCTCCACCATTGATTCTTACAGTCACACGTTCCTAGTGACTAAGAATCGAGCGGAAGAAAATTTTTTAAATTTCACTGCTAGTAGGTATATTGCATATAATAAGCCTTTTAGTCTGAATTAAAAAAAAGCATTGATTCACACCCATGATACTAGCCCAAGTCCTGACGGAATCACTTATAATATGCTTCGTCATTTGAATGAGATAGAAACTTTTTAATAGAATATGAATTGAACAAATATTTCCCCCACAATGGCATGATGCTATAGTGATTTCAATCTTTAAACCCGGAAAGGATCCTTCTAGCCCTTTGAACTACAAATCAATCTTTCTGACGAGTTGTTTGTGCAAATCTCTAGAGCGCATGGTCAATACCCGCCTAGTGTTTGAATTAGATAATCATGTACGCATCTCGCCGTTGCAGAGTGACTTCCGAAGAGGACGCTCAACATTTCATAACATAGCCTTCTGGAAACACAAATTCGTAATGCTTTTGTTCGCAGGAATTATCTTGTTTCCATCTTCTTCGACAATGAAAAGGATTATGATGGTATACTTTGGTATACTTCATACACTTTTTAATTTGGACTTTAGGGGAAATCTCCCTGTTTTTATTCAAAACTTTTTGACTTCTCGAATTTTTCGTGTACGTATCGGTAATTTTTATTCTGACTTTTTTATTCAAGCTGAGGGTGTTCCACAAGGAAGTGTCTTCAGTGTTACACTTTTTATCACTCACTTTAGGGAAATTCTATGCCAACTTCCTCCATCTATTCACAGGACACTATATGTTGATGATTTTCAGATTTCTAGTCATGGCTGTAATATGCGGTTAATTGAACGGCAACTGCAGAATGCAGTGAACAAACTGGTTTTGTGGTATGAAATAAATGGGCACACTCTTTTTCCAGAGAAGAGTCGTCGCGTTCATTTCTGCCGGAAGCGAAACATGCATCCAGACCCAATAATTAATATTCGAAGAATCACTATCCCCATTGATAACGACGTGCAATTTTTGGGTGTAATTTTTGACAGAAAGTTCACCTTCCTTCCGCATATTCTACATCTGCGGAAGAAGTGTTAAAAATCTCTTAACATCCTAAAAGTGCTGTCATATACTTCTTAGGTTGCCGATCGCCCATCCCTTCTCCGAATATACCAAGCCATCATTTTATCCCGCCTTGATGACGGGTGCATGGTGTATGGTTTGCACGCTATTCTATTTTGCGCAGACTTGATATAGTGCATCATTCTTCTCTTAGAATTTGCTCTGGTGCTTTCGGCATATCAGCTGTGGAAAGTCTGCATGCTATCTGCAATAAAATGTCTTTAGATTTGCGACGTCAGAAATTAACTGCAAAATATTATTTCCGAGAGCAGTCGATACCGAAACACCCTGTTAGCCAGTTGCCTCCTCCAGTTGGTCATTGGAGAATTTATGATGCATGCCCCTTTACATTCTTTCCTTTAGTGAGAGATAAAATTCTACTTCATGTTTCGGGACTTCATGATGTTGCAATTCAGACTTTTAATTACTTTTCTTTCCTGCCTTAGGATATTCCAAAGTTTTCATTTTTAAATCCATTTTCAGGATTTGATAAATCCACAGCCGCACCGATTATTTTTAGCAACTCTTTAACTATCATCGTTGTCACTATTATTCCTACACTGAGGTCTTCACTGACGGATCAAAATATAATAGACATGTCGACAGCGGAGTTGTGTTACCAACTGAGACACATAACTACTCTCTTCCCCCATCATTCTCAGTTCTGACTGCTGAATTTGTCGCAATAATTTATGCCCTTCAAGTGATTTCGACTTCCTGTTCTCTCAATTTCTGTAGTTATACCGACAATATGAGTACTTTGATTTTAGTTACAACTGTTTAGTTTAGTCTTTCCAATTTTAGTTATCGAATAAATCCAGTTGCTTTAGAACTTCTGGTTTTTCTTCGCACCCTCGAAAACAGAGGTTTTAAAATTTTGTTTTGCTGGGTTCCGAGTCATGTCGGAATACCTGGAAATGAAAGGGCGGATGCTGCAGCAAAAGAGACAAGCTCTCTTCTTCAGCAAGAACTTCTACATGGCGATGCAAAAACATTTTTTGCTCGTCATGTCTGTATGTTGTGGCAACTATCTTGGGTTCAGCAGACTTCCAACAAGCTGCATTCGCTCGAGTCAATGATTCGTTTTTGGCCTATCATCTCAGTGCGTAGGCTCGATGTTAAATTAACTCGACTTTGCATTGGTCATACTGGCTTCAGCGATAAACACCTTTTATTTGGTGAATCATGTCAAACATGTACGACATGCCATAGAGTTTTAAGTATACGTCATGTTTTAATTGATTGTCCTGTTTTTAATAATCAATGGTTACGATTTTTTAATTCAGTTTCTATAGACATGCATGAACTAGTGGGTGACAGTCCTCACCCTAATCTTTTAAAATTTTTACACACCACTGATTTGTTGAATTTTATTTAGGTTTCACATACATTTCAAAAAGAATCATATGTCAGTAATTAGTACAATTGTACTCTATTTCATGAAAGTTTTTAAAGTGTCGTTTAAATACATTTGGATTATTTTTATAATTTTACTTTTACCTAATTTAAAGAACCGTTTAATACCATTGAATTTAATTTTTACCATTTGATTGGCGCAGCATGGCCAGATTTGATTTTTGTACCAAAATAACTTAACCAACCAACCAATCGGATAGCAAATCCAAACGAAAAATTGAAATATATACTCTTAATAAAATCCCACTTGTAACTGAAGTCATAAACACATATCTCCAAAAGAATCCTTCCTCCTCACATTGAAAATCGCACTTGCTTTAATGCGTTCACAAAAGAAGGGAAAAATAATGCTTCCAGACCTACTTGAAAACCCTGGACCAATTAGCTATCTGGGAAAAATCCACGAGAAAGTTGTATCGGAAAAGACTTAAAGATCAATGCAAAAATCTCGACATCATCACTGACAAACAATATAGCTTATGATCCAAACATTGATGTATTCACCAGCATTTTCGGGTCACAAATAAAGCACGGTTTCTATAATCACTTCTATAGAAGTAGTATTTTTCTTCATGCAAGAAAGACTTTAATAGAATGTGGCATTGTTTACATGAATAAACTACCGTACTTTCTCACTGACATTCTAATTAATTATATTCCACACTAATAGAGCATTCCAAGTGAAAATACATGTAGTGACGAACGCCTGATGACGACAGCCATCTACTGGCCAACAGGTGTTGTTGCTTGTTAGACGGAGTGCAGTCGAGACGGGTCTGAACGAAAGTCAAGACGTGTGAGACGAGACGGGTCTCTGAACGAAAGACGCGACGTAACATGTGCATTAATCCTGCGACGTATTCGACGAAATCTATTTAATGATCATTTCTTTTATGTTAATGTAATTGTCCGTCCTAAATGTAATTAAATGTGCGTTCTAAAATAGTAGTGATTCCTGAGTCCTACAAATATGGGGATTCGGTCTGGATTTTAATTAAGACCGGTACATAGACGAAAGAAAAGCCAAACAGGAGTGAAATTTGAAGTAGAGCAATTTGACGTACTACAATAAACCTCTTGGATACCAACTCCTTGTGGACTGACACAGTGTGGATCGATGTTGAAGAAATTGTGAGTACAATTTTGATTTATTCTCAAGTATGGAATTTCTTACACGAGCACGAAAGAGCGACTTACTAACTTTAGTAGACGAATTAGAATTAACGGCACCACAGGATGCCAAAGTGCGACAGTTAGTTACAATGATAACAGAGTCGAAAGACTATGACGAAGAGTTCGTAAAAAACTTACTTTTAACTATCACTCAGGAGCGCGAAAGGTTAGATGCTGAAAAAGCCGAAGCCGAAAAAAATGAGCATGAAGTTAGAACTTGAGTTAAAAAGTAGAGAAAATACTTTAACTGTATCAGATATGCGTAAGACTGATATATTAAAATTGCTAAAGAATTATGATAATAGCGGAGACGTAAGTGTTTACCTTTCGTTATTTGAGAAACAAATAAGTAGGGTTAACATTGCAAAAGAAAACTGGATTTTTTATTTACTCGGGTTATTACCATTGGATATAGTCAATTTAATTGCTCGTGAACCTGATCCATCAGCTAATGACTATGATTACATAAAGAAACTGTTGCTTAAAAGATTTAAATTAACTTCCGAACAACTCAGGCAGAAGTTCTTTACTCACAAACGAGATTCTTCTTCTTCATGGCGGGATTTCGGTTTTGAACAGAATAACGTTTTTGAGGAATGGATAAATTGTTTAGAAATAACGATTTTGAAGATTTAAAGCAGCTAATGGTCGTTGACCAATTAAAGAGTAAAATACCAAATGACGTACGCGATCATTTTCTCGGCGATTTGCCCAAAATAAAGAAAGTAGAAGATTTGGTTAATAAATTGGACGAATATGAAGCTGCAGGAAGTCACCTTAAAAAGGAAACAAACAGAAATTGGCGTGTTTCCGAAAACAGAAGTAAATTTGATATCGCGAAAGAAGCTAAAAATTCACCATTGCCGTTCGTTCGTACTCAAAAGAATTATGCTCATGATAATTACTATAACAAGAGTAATAATAAATGTTTTAATTGCAATGAGGCTGGCCATAAATCAATTAATTGCAAGTTTAAAAACAAAGGATTGAAATGTTTCCAATGTGGTAGCTTTGGCCACAAAGCCAATATCTGCCCGCAAAGAGATTTTAAAGTGTCCCTCTCTAATAAAGTGTATATTCGTAACTCTCCAAAAACTGTAAATAAGCTTAGTAAAAATGTTGAAATAAATGGTGTAAATTGTGATGCATTAATTGATACTGGAAGTGATATTACTATGATTAATTATGATTTTTATTTGAAAAATGGTAAACCTAATTTGATGACTGATAATGGGAAATTAACTGGTATAAGTGCAGATAGCATTACTCCTCTAGGTTTTTCTTATTGTGATATATTAATTGATGAATATGTAATATCAACTAATGTGTATGTGTTATAAATAATGCCGAACGAAATAATCATCGGCATGGACGTATTAAATAATCTAAGCTTTTCATTCCAAGAAAAACAAATCATCATTCATGGGAAAAAGCTCAAATAAATTACACCCGGCTGGTGAGAAACGAGGTCAAGGTCGTATCACTACGCTCCTCGGAGCTGAAAAGAGACAGACAGGCATCTATTTTTGCTGAGACTAGCAAAAAAATAAATACACATCCTCTCCCCTACTTCATTCATTTAGCGGATTCGATAAACTATGATGAAAACGACATGAGTTATGTAAAAAAATCTATGAGACAGGAAATAAATCGCCTTTTAAATAAGTATTCGCCAAACAAAACAAAAAGTACTGAGTTGCAAATGAAAATAATACTGAGCGATGATATTCCGATTAGTCATAACCCTCGAAGGCTGCCTTTTAAAGAACAAAAATTCGTTGAAACTCAGATTGATAAATGGATACAGGAAGGGATAATAAAACCCAGTTGCTCAGAATATTCTTCCCCTGTAGTTTTATGCAAGAAGAAGGATGATAGTTATAGGTTATGCATTGATTTTCGTAAGCTAAATAAAAAGATGATTAAAGATCGGTACCCTTTACCCCTCATAGAAGATTTGCTTGACAAACTTGAGCAATCAAAAATATTTACTACTTTGGACTTGAAAAACGGATTTTTTCATGTAGACGTAGAGAAAGATAGCACAAAATTTACATCTTTTGTAACACATCATGGCCAGTTGAAATTTCTTAAAGTACCATTTGGACTTTTCAATAGTCCGAGTGTATTTCAGCGTTACATTAATGTGACATTCAGGAATTTGATGCTAGACGGAACTGTACTCTTGTTGGCTAAATCGGCAGGGTGCGACACTGTTTTTTGCAGGTCTTCAGTTCGATTCCCGAAACTTTCCAAATAGTGTTATATATTTTATTTTTTAAATTTAGTTTAGCTATTTTTCTCCATTATTCCTACAGTTACTATGAATTATTCCAATTCATATGCATCAAAAATAAAATTTAATCTCAAAATATTTCTATATTTAATCGAAATTTTACGAGTCAAGTTCACGCACATGCGCAGATATCATTCCTATTTTTAGCATTGTGCTTTTAGACCAGATTGACAACGTATTACGGACGATATTATTATACCATCCAAAACCGAGGAAGAAGGGCTAAAAAAATTTCAAAATGTTCTACAGGTTGCATCAGAGTACGGTTTGGAGTTTAATTTTAAGAAGTGTCAGTTTTTAAAACCACAAATAGAATGTTTAGGCTATAGAATCCAAAACGGAACTATACAGCCCTCTGTATCTAAAACGGTAGCTGTACAAAAATTTCCACAACCACAAACTGTTAAACAAGTACAAAGCTTTTTAGGCCTTACTAGTTATTTCCGGAAATTTATACCCCACTATTCAAAAATCGCAAAACAGCTTAGTGATCTACTAAGAAAAGACATTGCATTTAAGTTTGAATTTGATCAAAAGGAAGCGTTTCAAAAACTTAAAGATATTTTAACTCAGGAGCCAATTTTGCATCTCTATCAACAGGGATCAGTTTTAGAACTCCATACAGATGCTAGCAGTCAGGGATTCGGAGCAGTGCTGCTGCAACAGGGAACCGATAATATGTTTTATCCTATTCATTATTTTAGTCGAAAAACATCTTCATAACAAGAAAAATATAGTAGCTATGAATTGGAAGTTTTAGCTGTAATCGAAGCGTTGAAAAAATTTAGACATTATTTACTGTGTTCTAAGTTTAAAATTGTGACTGATTGTTCCGCTTTTGAACAAACTATGAGTAAAAGAGATCTTACACCAAAAGTTGCAAGATGGGCTTTACAGTTAGAGGAATTTGATTACCAAATTGTTCACAGATCGGGAAAACAAATGGCACACGTAGATTCTCTTAGTCGAAACGCAGTACTTGTTGTTACTCGTTCATACAGTGAAGTGACCACTAAAATAGCCAATGCTCAAAATCAGGACGAATTCCTTAAGAAATAAAAAGCTTTGATAGATAAACAAGAAGACGGTGAACACATTGTGAGAAATGGAGTTTTATACAAATACGATAATGGTAGAGAATTGCTTATAGTCCCAGAAGCATTACAAAGAGAAATTATTCGAGAAATTCACAATAAAGGACATTACGCTGTGGCTAAGACGGAAGAAATTTTAAAGCAAGAATTTTACATATCAAAGTTGAGGTCGAAAATAGAAAGTGTGGTTGCCAATTGCGTGGAGTGTATTCTTTGTAATAAGAAACGTGGGAAAGGTGAAGGTTTCCTTAACCCCATCCCAAAAGAAAATTTGCCTTTAGGTACATATCACATCGATTTCATTGGCCCTATGCCTTCTACAAATAAGAACTAACAGCATATTTTTTCAATAGTCGACGCTTTTACAAGATTTGTCTGGTTGTATCCGGTTAAATCAACATCTACTCAGGATGCAATAACTAAACTTAAGCTTCAACAATCTACTTTTGGAAATCCGACGAGAATAATAACAGACAGAGGTTCAGCTTTTATCTCAAAAGAATTTGAAACATACTGTCAGGATTAAAATATTGAACATTTCAGAATTAGCACTGGAATTCCTCGCGGAAATGAGCAAATTGAAATAATGTATAAAATTTTAATACCCATTCTATCAAAACTCTCGATAACAGATCCTACCAAATGGTATAAACATGTTGCATCAGTGCAGAAAATAATCAATAGTACTGTTTCGAGGAGTACAAAGTTTACCCCGTTTGAGCTTTTAACTGGAGTAAAATTAAAAGATACAACTGATTTACATTTAAAGGAAATATTGGAAGAAGAATACACAAAAGCAATGATGGAAGATCGAAATAATATGAGAGAAGAAGCAAGGGAAAACATTTTGAAGATGCAAGAAGAGAATCGCAAAAGTTTCAACAAACGAAGAAAAGTAGCGTGCATCTGCAAACTTGGTGAATTAGTGGCCATACAAAGGACGCAGTTTGGAACGGGACTCAAACTAAGACCAAAGTTTCATGGACCGTATCGGATTGTTAAGGTTAAACCTAAGGATCGCTATGACGTGGAAAACGTTGAACGTCATGACGGACCAAATACAACTTCCACAGCAGCTGATTTCATGAAAGCATGGTCTTCAGACTAAAAGAAAAAAAAATGTTTATTGGTTTATCCAGATACTGTTTTCTTTTTTTTATTCTTTCAGATTTTTATACTTTGATTTCACTTTCGAGGACGAAAGAGACGTCAGGATCGCCGAATGTAGTGACAAACGCCTGATGACGAGTGCCATCTGCTGGCAACATGTGTTGATGCTTGTTAGACGGAGTGCAGACGAGACGGGTCTGAACGAAAGTCAAGACGTGTGAGACGAGACGGGTCTCTGAACGAAAGATGCGACGTAACATGTGAATTAATCCTGCGACGTATATTTAATGTTCATTTCTTTTATGTTCATGTAATTGTCCGTCCTAAATGTAATTAAATACTCATTCTAAAATAGTAGTGATTCCTGAGTCCTACATACATATTACTCCTTCTACAAACGGTGAAATTGGAGTTGGTGCTCATCAAGGGAACATCCTCAGTCCCTTACTTTATACTAATAACACTATCGCCTAACCTCCCCTCCTCCCCGATCAATTTTATTACTTATTGCTACTTTGCTGACAATACTAAAATCCTTATCCAGGGAAACCACAAAACGTCTCATCAAACTCTTAAGAGAGGACTACTGAATATTTAAATCTGGTGCATGCTTGTAACAATATTGAAAAGACCCATGCTATCATGTTTAAAACGAGATAGCCATTACCTACAACTAAAGAATGGAGAGAAGAATTGCAGTATCTTGAACCGATTCTAGATAGTAAACTCACAGTGAAAGTTGAATTCACTATCACAAAGAAATATTCGAGACTAAATTTCATCTCATCCTTCCTCTGATTGGCAAACGCTTCTTCTTTTCCCTAAAGAATGAATTACTTTCACATAAAAAAAGTTTTAATACCTATTCTAACTTAAGCTTCTCAAATATGGGGACTTGCGCCTAAAACTAACGTGAACAAAGTACTTCGTATTATCATCAATTCTCACTGGTTTATTCAGAACACTGAGATCTTAAAATCTCTAGGCTTGATGATTTCGTCAAAGAACTCTAACGAAAATTCTTGAATCAAATCAAAACCCATGAAGATTAAATAATTAAAGAGCTAATCAATTATGCTCATTGCAATGGCAAAATAAAATTCCCTTTTTCTACTGTTAAATGCTATTAAAATCATTCTAACATCTTCCAAAATTAATTACTTCAATTCCAACCGTTTCTCTTCTCATTTTAAAAGTCAATAAGAAATCTTTTTACTTTTCAATTGCATAAACTTTTGGAACATTTCCTATTATTTTTCCTCTACTAGTATCAGTCTCAAGACGAATTGGTGTTAATGGGCTATGACTCTTCGCATAACTAAGCAAGCAATTTGTTTTAAAATTAGAAGAAAAATTGTAAGAACATAATATTATTTTATATGATCATTTTAAGATTCGAGAAATGAAATGATAGAGATAACATGTTATTAAAAAACTATTTTTCTATAAGATATCGTTTAAAGAATTGGTTAAGTGTATGTAACATTATTTCTATTATTGTGATGCTAATTTCAATCTGTCTTTGAGAATTAAAAATATTACAAGAGATTCTATTATAAGCATGTTCAACATTACAATTTCAAATTATGTTAAAATAACAAAATGCTATAATTTCAAGTTCCAACATGAATGTCTGTTAATATTTTATCAAAGAATTGCAAAGCCAGAGGTAATGCAGAATAAAGCAATGGACTTTATGTGTGTAAAGCAATGGCGCTCTTGTCATTTCCTTCTTGTTGGACAAGCGCTGCAGCGCCTCTCGGTCTAGAAAGCTCATTTTAATTAATTTCCTGACGATATGTATCGATTAATGTATTATCTCCGGAAGTATATCCTATCAAAATAAATAAATAATACTAAAGCTTCATAATAACTTTACATGGTCTCGAATTCTTGATTAAGTTCCGTCAGAAAAATGGATTGAGCCATATGGATTCGCATTTTATTAGACACAGTTTGCGGTCAATAAATTTGAAGTAGCATTTAAGAGAAAATAAAAGCATTTTAATATATAACAACTTTTTAATAAATAAATGTTCCTGGTGTAATCATACAAATCAATTACAGTATTCATTCTTTTTATTAATAAAAGGAAGGAAACATCCAAACCGTTAATTTCACTATTTTAAAATATTTGAACTAGAAATTCTTTAAAGCAAGATATTTTATTAATAATTTTTATCTGCAAATAATCATACCACTATTTTTATAAAAATTTATCTTTGATATTTTTCGTCAACTCATCCACTCATTAACCGCTTCTGAAATAACTTTACTACTAATCTTTCATTAAAGTGCGTGACTAACGCACTGGGATAAAAAGAAGACTTAATCGATGCTTGTAGTTTTAGCAGCACATTTTAATATCAGCCTCTAATGGGTAAAACGGTCGCAAAGGGGCCCTACATTTCTTTATCCGCTGTCCACAAGGGACAACATTGTAAATATAATTCGGAGATCCTCAAATGTAATTGTTACATTTGTGCATTCTCGCAACACGGCCTATTTAGAGTACAGATTTGATCATTTTAACCTATATTTAATTTTTTCAGTTTTTAGTGGTAAAAAATATCTCATAAATAAACCTGTTATTTGTTTTGCTACTATATTTCGTAGGTTTTCCAGTTTATTGATGTGAGTTTTGGCAACTGCACCCCACATTGGGAATGTTGCCACACTCTTAACTTCGGAACGGCTGCTGCTGTATTTATAAAAATAGTATTTAGGTATACTGAAGTAGACAAGTACATATTGAATGAAAGCGACTGCGGTGCTACCTGCTGAAGAACTGTGGAGTATTCCTCTGTCGAAAACAGGACGGGGATACTTCCGAAACTGCAGATGGTCTCCAAGAGGTTATCGTTAAGTAGTAAACAAACCGAGGTATAGCTCACCGACGTCTGTTGCCTACTCGTTTCTTCTCTGCAAGTGTCTTGATCCTATAATCTATTACGGGTGAAGCTGTTCTTATGGCTCTGCTTTAGCAAATAGTTCTTAATTTATCTAGCTTCGCGATAATGCGCTTTTTTTCTTCCTCTTTGGTATAAAGTTTCATTTAGTAATGATATTATTATAAAAAAAGAATATTAATAAAATTAAATAATAAAAGTTAAGTCATACACTAATTAATAAATTAATTACTTATATAATTGATAATACTTTTTATTAAAATAAATTACTTCAATAATTATTTTATTCAAATGTATTTTATTATTTTTAATAATATCAATAATATTCTACTAGATTTTAAATATTTAGTATTGGTTTGTTTAGTAGCTTTTTATTCCTTACGTAATATTGAATAATTTTTTCCAGTATAATATTTAAACTTAATTTTTTAAAGCAATTAATATTTTCTTTTCCTTTTCAGTTAAAATTTCGGTATTCGACGACAATTTCGAAACCAATGTTGATAAAATTGTTTCAGATTTTAAAATATATATATACATATTACTTGAATAAAGTACTTTAAAAATGACAAAAAGAAAATGCAAAATTATGTTTATATTATCTCTATTCCAATTACACCTACGTAATTTTTAGGCTCATTTTCTTTATTATAATAATATTTTTGCGTGTTTCTTTTCAGAAGTTAGACTGAAATATTCGGATAAATGAGGAGGCTAAAATTTGCATAGAATCAGAAGAAACCATGTCACATTTCTTTCTTATCTTTTGGGTATGCATTTTTATGAAAATAGAAAAAAAATACATAAAAAATTATTATAAAGATCATTAATCATTATCATTCATTTTATATTCTGCCTATTTCTGAAGTTTTTATACCCATTAAAGAGAAGTATTACATATGGGATATTTGCAAGATCGCCTACAAATAACAGTTTATTTAAATCTTTTGACAGAACCTTTTTTGGGCCCAGAAATTGGAGTCAAAAGTATTTATAACTTTTGATTACACAAGATATAAAAAAAAATTGTTATTTTCCTTTTGCAATTTAAATCAAGCATAAGCTTACTTTTTCAATGGATTTGAACAATTTCTGTTCCACAGTGATGTAAAAATTCAATGAATATCCAAAACTAAATCTTGTACAGGTGAAAAAAATACGAATATAGTTAGAGGATTTCATTTAAATTATCTTCTTCTCTGTTACATAATCAGAAAATGAAAATATTCTCTTATAAAAAAACTTAAAAGAAGAGGCCCGCTTCAAAGCAATACAATTAATTTGCAAGTAATATTGTGTAAGGCTGAGATGCAAAAATAAGTTGGAATAAACCGAAATAGATGTATAAGTTTTAAGTTTTAAAATTAACAACAAAAAAAATTTTTAAAAACTCGTCTTGTGGAATTAAAGGAACTTTTCTGCGATTTTTAAAGTTTTTGAAAATGTGTAGAGATTTCTGATTGAAACAGATTTTCGAAATAAAATCTGAAACTGAGAAGCTAAGCAGCAATAGTGTATTGTTCTAAAAAGTTTCAGATAATTTATTAAGTAAATCGATCGAACGATAAGGTGGGGATTCTATCGAAACGAGGTAAATAATAAGGCTAATTCCAGGAAATTCTAATTTTCTAATTCTTCTAATAAAAAGATATAAAGTTAAATTTTGAATATTTTTTCATTATTTTCAGAAAAGGGTATGACATAAATTTTACCTAATTTCGTAGCTGTTTGGTTAATTCATTTTAGTTAATGATTAACTTTTTTTTTAATTTAACAAAATGAAATATTATCTCCGAATTTTATAATAGATTTTTTGGAGTTGCATAGGTAGTACTTTTAAGTACTTTCTTTTACCCCTGTTTCAAAGTATCCTTTTAATTATCTTATATAAGACAGTATTCAATCTTTATTTATAAGAAATGTAAAGTAACAGGTTGCATTTGATTGGATGAGTTGATCCACAAAATATTTCAGTTTGAAATTCTTTCAAGAAAATTTTCATAAAATCTACAAATTCCAAATTAGTAATAGTAAATGACAGATAATTTTTATAATAGATAACAAAAAACTTATAAGAAAGAAAAAATAATAAGGAGGGTTAGAGACACAATTATTGATTTCTGAATTAAAGAAATTCATCCAGTACTTTTACTATTTAAAATATTAATTCAACCATAAAACTCAAAAAAACATTTCTGATTTATTTTTTCTTTCTCAAAATATATAGTCACTTTATATTATCAAAATCCTCTGGATCCCAAACGAATGTATTAGAATTTTAAAAAAGTTTCAATTAATGTGATCACAACTTCATTTAATGTTAGAAATTTTGAAAGAAATCATTGAACGGTCCGTCATTTTTAAGAAGATAGTGGCATTCTTTGTTCCTCTTGTAAGGAAACATCTGAACTCGGTGTGATTTTCCCCTTAGGATGGGAGTTCGCATTCTTTTGTATGGACAAAGGCGATCTGGATTGCAGAAATCTGTTAAAAAGACATACACTATTTCTTGCGACTGAATTACGAAAGCAAAAGCAAATTAAAAAGAAAGAAAAGGAAAAGAAAACTTATCTGAATGTTAAAGACAAAACTGAAATTTTTAATATGCATGAAAGTTTACCTAAAATGACTTATGGCGCAGCTGAAATTTTCAAAGCCTATTCTTTTTAAAATTTTGAAAAATCTTGAGATTTTTGAGAGCATGACCAAGCAATAAACGTTGTTGATTCCGATGAGGACAAATGTGTTGAAGAAAGCCCACCAACAAGCTCAAGCTCAAATATCTTGCTTTAAAGAATTTCTAGTTCAAATATTTTTAAATAGTGAAATTAACGGTTTGGATGTTTCCCTCCCTTTATTAATAAAAAGAATGAAAACTGTAATTAATTTGTATGATTACACCAGGAACATTTATTTATTAAAAAATTGTTATATATTAAAATGCTTTCATTTTTTATTAAACGTTACTTCAAATTTATTGACTGTAAACTGTGTCTAATAAAATGCGAATGTATATGACTCAGTCCATTTTTCTGACAGAACTTAATCAAGAATTCGAGACCATGTAAAGTTATTATGAAGCTTTAGTATTGTTTGTTTATTTTGATAGGATATACTTTCGGAGACAATGCATTAATCGATACATATCGTCAGGAAATTAATTAGAATGAACTTTCTAGACCGAGAGGCGCTGCAGCGTCTGTCCAACTAGAAGGAAACGACAAGAGCGCCTCTAAGTCCATTGCTTTATTCTGCATAACATTAATTTACATAACTTTAATTAAAAAAATTTTATATAAGATTTTTAAAACAATGAACATATAGTAATGTAATCATAAATTAGATTAATGTATAAAAATAATCATGACTAAGTATACTAAATATTTCTAAAACCTGCAAACCTGCTAAGAATATATATATAAAAAAGAGAGTACACAGTACGAATTGGTGCAAATTGCAGTAAAGTATTAAACAATTCATAAATAACTACTTAAAATAATTGAATGAAATGTATTATAATTAACAGAAAACCAGTGAAAATAAATAAATGAAATAATGTGACTTTATTTTCTATCCCAGTCATCCACTATAAAATTTCCATTTCATATTTTCTCTTTCAGTATCCAGAACTGAAGCTGCTATCCTTATTATATTAATTTAAAAAGTTATTTCCTGTGACATAGAATTATTTTAATAATTTTAATGAATTTTTCATAGAACTGATTTAATGTAGTTTAATTTATCTGAAACTCATTACAGGTTGCATCCGAATTTTTTTAATAGAGAAAATATGAATGAAATTTTTTTGTCTTTTATTTAATTTTGTCACATAAAAAGAAAGAAAAAAATCGGGGTATAAAAATGCTTCAGATGACAAATTATTAGGGAAAATATTCTTGTAATTAAATTTGGCTGAGGTTAGGCCAATTTAATAAATATAGGGTGTTTTCTGAAATAGACTGATGATTTCAAAAATGTATAACAGAAAATCGGCTAAAGTTAAAAAATAATAATAATAAATAAATAAATCAGCAATTCTTTCAGCAAATTAATATGACAGGGCATAAATTTTTCCTCCATAGTTTTGGTTTTAGTTCAAAACTTTGTCGATAGATGACGCTGCAGACAGTAAACATGCAAATAAAGAAATAAATGAAAATCACAATACAATTTTTCGATATCTTCTAATAAATGAAAATCACAGTACATTATTTTCGAAATGTCCACTTTCAGCCTCAGTCACATGTCGTAATCGGAGGACGAATCTAGTAGACATTTTCTGGAAAGTGGCCAATGAAATGGCTCTACATGTCTCACTGATTATTTTTTCAAATTCTTCAAGTGTTCGGGATTTGTCTGTTACACCGCATCCTTCTAGTGACCTCAAAGCAAGAAATCGCAAGGATTTAATTCTGGTCAATGAGATATTTGGGCCAATGAAAATTTACTTGAATATCTATGGGGCAGTATGAATTGGGTAAAATCCACGCTACCTAGTGGTGGCTTTGGCAAAAGGTGAGTCACGCGACTCCATCTTGAGATTAGGAATGACCCTCAAGTAAGAATCAATTCGAAACTGTACTTTAAGTTAAGTAAGTTAATTCGCTTAATTTAAGTTTTAAGTAGTTAACTCGTAGTCAGGTGAATAAGACCGTAAAAAAACATCATTCATGTTCTTTATGTACTAGCAAAATTCAGGTCTATCATGCAATTAGTATATTTCAAATTAATTACAATTATTCAATGAAAAACTCGTTCGAATTATTAAAAAATTATTCCAAAGGAAATATTTTTTAAAGCTGATATACCAACGCAAACAATGCAATTTTGGGTACTTAAAGAGAAAATTTGAAATGGAAATTTTACAGTGGTAAACTGGAAAAAATATATTTAATCATTGGCTTTATATTATAATACATTTCAGTAAACTTAAATTGCAATTATTAATTTTTAAATACTTTATTCCGATTTCTACCACTTTTGACCAATTTTATACCGAGTTTATACCAATATTAATTGCTTCTTTTTACCAGGTTTGGCCACTTTAATTTCATTTATCTTACCGTTATTTTAAAGAAAAGGAGAAATTAATCTCAGATGTTTTTAGAATCTCTTTAAAATTAAATATCTTAATTGACTCTTAGAGGAATAAATAACAAACAACCGTAACATGCAATAAATAACAAACACCCATAACAGGCAATAAATAACAAACACCCATAACAGGCAATAAATAACAAACAACCATAATAATATCACTTTACTTTATAGAAAAAGAAAATTATTTAAAATCCATCCACTTAATATATTGCATCAAATATCGAATAACTGAAGAATATTAATAAGTATAGTTTAAAATCATTCAAACTAAGAAATTTGAATTAAAAATAAAGAGTGACTACCATTGCAAATTTAAAATCTATGATAATTAGAGGTTCTTATACTATATGATTATTAATTTTTCAAGGTTAAAAGAAAACTGCAAAGAATTGATTCGAGTCAAATTTTCAGCATATTGCTTCAAGTGGCAAATTAAAATGATTATTATAAGGAAATGATCAAAAAATAACAAAACTTAAAAACTACACATATAAAATCTTTTCAATTTTTTTCTAGAACTCTGGATTTTCATATCATCATTCATTTTCTTAATTATGTTTAATAATCATCCGGTCAAAAGAAGAAATAAAAAAAATTTTGCTTCATCCTTGTGTTTTATGTGATCATTAAAAAACTCTATACAAACCTGAAATAAACAGTTTCGAATTTTTGACTTGTGCCGTCACTTTGGGGGAAAAAAAAGGCTAAATTAGCAAAAAAATTTGCTCAAAAAATGTAGTTTAGCAATAAATTTTAACAAAATTCAGTTGGTGATTTGAATCCCGATTTACACATATCATATTCTTTAAAATACAAAAAAAAAAAAAAAGAAAAAAGGATAATTATCTAAAATTTTATTTAGATTTATCACTAACATTCTTCATTCAACGCATTCACGAGAAGGCAATCTTTAGCTCAATTACCTGAAATACATGAAAAAACATTTTGTTCCACAATATTTAGAGTACTTATGTCCAAGTTATATATGACATGTTCTTTATTTTCCTCATTCCAGTCCTCGGAACTCTCATTTATTAAATCCAACAAGTATTTTTCTTATTTAAGGAGGCGAATTCAATTAAATTAGAAAAATCATCATTCTCGCATTTTATTTGTGGATTGTTTTAAAAAGTTACTGATTATTATTTTGTGACTCATATGTCTAAATGGATAGCGTCTGGGATATCTCTAAACTCTCCTCTTCGTCTTACAGAAGAAAATGTGTTCTCTGAAGCATCTTTATTTAATCGACTGGTATTGAAGAATTTGACTTTGATCAATAAATATTCTGAAATTCCAATCAATGCATTCGAAGTTAAAATTCAACCATTTTTACCATTCAACCTAATTCAACCTTGCCCCTGAGGGGGCAATTGTAAAGGTGTATGGCTTGAGGTGTTGAGAAATGTCTTAGGTATCATTGCTTTTAGAAGTAATTCTTGATCAGATATTTTCTCTGCATTTTTTTCATCAGCGCTTATTTTCCCTTGCATTTCATTTGTAACTTTTTTAAGATAAATGGGTCATTTAGACGTACATTTCGCTACTTCATAAAGCATAAATTAATAACAGAATCTAACAGATGATTTCTTATTATTTGAAATTAAATATATCCATAGCTTTAGGATTTTCGGCAATCAAATAATTCATATATATACAAAATCTATCACTTAATAAGCCTAATATGTTTATGAAAATACACCAAATCTCATACTTAAAAATCTAGTATTCACGTTTATATTTATATATGAAAACTTTATATTTTCATATATAAATATAAATGGAAGATCTTAACTATAAAACGCATTTGATATCTGATATTTTTTAACAGTATAAAGATACATCCTAAAGACTGATTTAAGTTGCGTGTTTAATTTAATTAATTAAAAAAATTAATTAAATTTTTCTAAAATGTTTAATAGTTTACATTTGACATTATTTTTGTGCGTTATTATTTTTTGATTGCATTCATGACACACTTTTTCTTTTCAAATATATTTATTCTAAATTTAGTAACTGTGCGTACAATGGTCTATCTTGTAAAATGAACCATCAAAACCAATGAAGTTTCTGTAAAAAACAGAATTAGTTAAATTTTTTCATATATGCTTATTTCTAATATTTTTGTGGTTGATAGAAACAAATTTGAGAAGGTCTTAGCATAGTTAAAATAATATACACCTAAATACAATTTTAAATATCTTCTAAAATATATATTATGCAAATCAAAATGTATTTGCTCATGATCAATCAGCATTAAATAAAAGATTATTCTATATTAAAAGAAAATCATTAAATACTAAATAATCTCTACGCATAATTGCTTTTACATGCACTATAAACAGAGTTTATTTTTATTTGCTTCATTTTGTATCATCATACAAAAATAAAAGAAGAGGGACAACATTTCTCTACACAAATGATAATTAGTAATAATAGTAATTTATTAATTACTATAATTACTAATTATTATTACTATTA
>JAPMOR010070395.1:261591-275175 GCA_026543865.1 Argiope aurantia
ATTATTATTACTATTATTACATTAGTAACAATAGTAATTTATTAATTTCAAAATCAATGAATGATGATCAATGATAATCGTATTTTTATACTTTAATAGTGTTAAACATTCTTTGTGATAGGTTATTAATATAGTAATTTTAAAACATAAATGTTATGCAAAAATAATTCAAATTATTTTTTATGGGTAGTAGCATTCAAACGTTATTGTTTTGTTAAATATTCCTTCAAATTTAATGCCAAATCAAAAAAATTTTAGCCTATGCTGAGAAAAAAATTATAGCTGTTACATAAGTATTACAATACATTTTTTTTATTTAACAATATATTAATAAGAAATTATTCATTTCCTGTTAATAACACGATGACAAATATCTAGAACGAAAATATACTAGAGATTTAATCAAGATTTCATGTACTGCGATTATAAATAAATTACACAAAAAGAAAGTAATGTCATTCTCATAATTGTGAGGAGAGAAAATATTTTGTTCAAACATTTTTAATGTTAAAGCAACAATTTCTCCTGCAATGACGGATTGAGTAACGGATTCAAAATTTGCAAATCATCATCACAGTGATTACTTTATTCGGCAAAAGGTATTCACCTGGGGGCCTTTGCGGCAGTATTTTTTTTTTTTATTTTTTTTATTTATTTTTTTTTCGTTATACACGTTGCATTTGTTTTTGTTACTTATTTATTTTTATACGTTATATCCATTGCCGTTCCATTGAGGAACGGTCAACACAATATTGCCGCTCAGCGGTCAACATAATATTGCCGCATAGCGGTCAACACAACATTGCCACTCAATGGCAAGATCTCTTGAGGGGGTCATGTCAAAGAGCGGTCCAAACACTACACTTCAAACACCTCCCAGGCGGATACCTACTCATCTTAAGCTTCAATCATTTTATATATCAGTGAAAGAAGCGTTTACTAAACTAGTGGTAGTAAGACAGAAAGATGTAATTGCGGAATCTTATTGATTGTAATATCGTTTACCCTTAAACTATTATTATTGGAAAAAGATGCATACGTAATTTATTTAACTCAGAAATATAGTTACTTAGTAAATTTAAAAAAGAATTTTTATTCAAACATAATTGAGGTACCATATCCATTATCTCTTTAATTTTTAATGAAAGATTGTAGCGCCGCCATAAATCAATAAGCAAACTGATTTCTTGCACGACCCCTGACAGCGCCATTTATCGGCACGTTTTGGAACTTTTTTTCCTTCTTCAAACAAAATTCCATTACGTTCACGATTGTTGTGCTAAAATACCAAATCATTCTGGCAAGTAACTTTAAAACTATCCATTTTTGAAATCGTAACTTTTATTCCAATCACAATAATGATCATGTCGTTACCGCTGAAAGGGGGATGCAGTAGCTTCTGAGAGTGAAGAACCCTGAGCACCCGAGAGCAGAATTTTTACTTGCAGCTCATATGATGGTAGCACTCACACGTTCGCTTTCACAAACTCATTTTACGGGGAGAGGGGGGGGGGGGCTCTTTCACACACCTCACAGAAAGAACACAGGGTGAATAATAACCATGCCCGAACCAGAACTCAAACCCGGGACGCCCATATCACAGGGAAGACGCGCTACTCCTAGGTCAGGAAGCCGGAAAACGCAACGTATAATATTAGTAATTTATTAATTTCATAATAAATGAATGCTGAACAATGATAACGGTATTTTTGAACATTCTTTCTGAGAATTTTATGGTAATTTTAAAACATAAATGTTTTGAAAAAATAATTTAAACTATTTTTTATGGATAGTCGCATTAAAACATTAACGTTTTGTTAATATTTCTTCCAATTTAATACAAAATTACCAAAATTTTAGCCTATGTTGAGAAAAAAAAATTACAGACGTTGCATAAGTGTTACAATATAATTTTTTTTATTTAACAATATTTTAAAAGGAAATTATTCATTTCATGTTAATAACAAATAATGTCTATAACGAAAATATACTGAAAATTTAATCAAGGTTTCATGTATTATGATTGAAAGTAAATTACATAAAAAGAAGTGAATGTTCATTCAAATAATTAAGAGAAGAGGAAATATCCTTTTAAAAAATTTCTTTAATGCTACAGCAACAGTTTTTTCTGCAATTCAATAACATAAGTCTGATTTTATTACTTTTAATAAAGAAACTAATGCTCTAAATTCAATTGCACTTCTTGAAATTTTATATTGATCCGGATTGGAGTTCTGCGACCTGTGAATTCATTGTGTAGCTAACTGGCCTTTTACCATAGCAAAATGTCTACAATATGCACGTAGTTTTCACAAAAAAGAATTGCTAAAGAGCATCCAAATGAACGGGAACATCCGAATGAAATGTATTCATAAGGCCGTTTCTAATAAATATAATTAAATTCCCAAGAGTTCTAAAATTACAATACGGTAGCTTTTATATCAACACACTACAGAAATTATTTAAATAATTCTAATGAAGAGGGAAAAAAAAGAGCTGATTTATTAAATAGCGAAGTTGGCAATTGACCAGAGGCTCCAGAACTCAAAAAATTTTAGCGGTATTTTGAAAGTTATTTAATTTCATACTTTCATTTATTTATAGAGGCCATGTAACTAAACTCTTCAAATCAAAATCAAATATTGTATTAATTAACTTTGGGACCTATTCTAATAATATTCCTAAGTGCCATTTGTAAGTTATTTATTCCGCTATTTTATAACTCTAAAATATTAGGCGCTTTTTAATTTAAAAATATATCCCCTACTTTTATAATATTATTTAGAGTATGCTAAAAAAAGTTGTATTTTTTTACTATTTTGTTTAAAGTTACTTTCAAATTTTAGCTGCGTCCTTTTTTTTATAAGTGAAAATCGAGATCGACTTTTTAGAAAGAGATTTGAGATTGCATTTTGTCAAAATTTGCTACTTAAAACTGCTGGATAATAATTAACTTAAAATCAATAAAAAATACTACGTTTTAAAAATTTGTAGGGAAAAGAGGGCCTAGAGATTTGCATTGCGTCACGGCCCCTGAAAGGGTTAATTCGGTCCTGAATTCTTCTGAAATTGGAAATACTCACATGGTTTGAAATATGGAAAGCGAGTGATTAAATTCAGTGTAAATTCATTCGGTCTCTTGTTTTATAAGCTTTGTGAGAAAAAAGCATAGATTATGAATGAAAACTTATAGTAAAAGTGTATATCTACATTGTTGAAAAGTGCATTACAAAAGCTTCCTTCATCACGAGTTTTAATAACTCATTTTACATATAAGAAGGATCTTTAAAAAAATTTAAATTCCTGAATAATATAGACTGCATATATTAATGTGTAAATCAAAATTTTTATTCTGTTTTATTTTTTAGCAGTAAATTTCGATTCTTGTTTTATAGTGCATCCAGAAGAAATGCAAATCTGACTTCAGCTAATATCTCATAGATTTTCAGAGCAGCAAATGATCAGTTAGTAAAATATTAATATATTTCCGTGTCATTAAGCTCTCTTTTTATGCACTCTGTACTTGCAGTATTTCATATACAAAGTGAAAAGTCATATAACGGACAAATAATTTATCCTTATCAGATTACATATTTAAAAAAAATGTCAGATTCTTGAAATTAAACCTATGATAATAGCCAGACAGATTTAAATTTGTAATAGCACTTCTACTCTGGAAATGGAATTTTTGAAACTGATATTACACGCCAACTCATGGACACTTAACATCCGTACTTGGATATTTTCTTACTATTTATGACATTTCAAGAATTGCTTTTGTAACCATTCCCTCTTTACAAATCATTCCAATACCGCTAACCTCATTTAAATGCACTGCAAACTTAAGAAACATTATTTAAGTGTCTACATTTAAATAACATATATTTCTGTGTTCGAACTTATTGAATCAAATAAATGAATCAAGAAGAAATAAAGCAAAACTGATGAAACCAAACTCATTTAGTTTGATGCAAATTGTTATATTTATGTAAAGTAAATTACTTTCTAAAATATAGAAGAAATGGTTATTGTTTCGAAGTGGATACTTTATTTATATGAGAAGAAATATCAATCGTCCTAGATTTTTATCATACATTTTTGAATAAATTTATAGAAAAGCAATTCATAAAAGACAACAGGAAAAGTATTCAGACTGTATTAAAACGCATGAAATTGTATTAACCCTTTCTAGGGCCGTGGGAAGTATGCTTCTCACCAAATTTATCAATCTTTGTATGAAATTATGTAGGTTGGCATAAGTTCTGACAAATTTTTTTAGTAAGTCAGAAACTTAGATGCTTCAGTTCTTTATCTCAGACAAAACGATGTGTCTTGATTTGTTACTTAATTATTAATTAACCAAATTAATTAATTAATGAAATTAAATTTATCTAATAAGCTAAATGAATCCCTTTTCTTATTCTAATTTCAAGCCTAAAAATATTTTAACATAATATGACTACAAAAATGGCCCTTTAAAGGGTTAAAGAACTTGCCATTAAGTATTTAAAATTGCGTTAAACATCATCTTAAATTTTGTGAAATCTGACACTTTTAGATAACGTTTAAAATGCTGTAATCTCTTGTGGAACTGATTCTTATCAGTAACTCAACCGGCTTGTGGACAAGGCCATTGATTGACAGTTTTATGATCGGTAAGGAAATGTCTCGTACGGAAAAGTCATACAACCAATTTATAGTACATGTAAAAGCCATCATTGATAAAAATTGTGTAGTATTTAATATTATATAAAATATTTCAAAAAATTCATTAAATATATAAAGGAAAATCATATGGTAAAAAATTTTTTGTATCATCAATAAGATATACTTTTTTTTTAAATTTTATGATGTAAAAGCTTTTTCTGTTATAAAATTTTAGAAAGTTATCGCGAAAAAATACCAACATTTCTCTTAATTTTTGATTAATTATAATTAAAAATTTAAAAAATCGCTCTGAAAAGCACATTTTTATATCCCAAAATGTATATTTGCGAAATTTGGAAGATATACATTCGATACAAGCCAAACTGGGACACCATAGAAAAAAAACTTGTACTGCCAAAATATTTTAATTAAAATAAATTAGAAAAAACGCGAAAAGTTTTTTTTTTGGAAGTGAATTTTTTGCACATTTAAAAACAAAAACAAATAGACAAATAGTGCCAATTCATAGATTATTATTAATAATGTAGACATAAAATTAAAGTTTGTCGAAATGTGCACGTAAGCCAAACTAGGTCATCTCAAAATTAAGCATCAAATAACTGCGACCCCTGGTAAAAATTATTGCCAATTTTATGATTAACGTTGTAATTATTCAGGGGAATTTCCCAATTGTGTTATTTTCATTTACTGTGGTAGTAAATATTAATTTAATTAAAATGTCAAGGCAAAGGGGCCAAACGAATACTAAGTTAAGAAAATTGGTTGATGAGCATGCTGAAGAAGGAAAGGTTGTCCAGTAATATCAGAAATTATCCACAGAAGTCAATCAACGGTTCATGACATTATAAAACGCTTCAAAACCAATAATCAGCGGAAAAATAAGCCTAAGACAGCCCACAATAAGATTTTGAACGATGAAGATGTGCGATATTTAATAAGAAAAGTGAAAGAAAATCCGTCCCTTAGTACACAAAAGCTAGCTATTATTGCCGAAAAGGAATCAGGAAAAAAAGTTAGACCATTAACAGTAAGAAATGTGCTTCATAAGGCGGATCTCTATGGAAGAAACACCAGAAAAACGCCTTTCAAAACTAAACGAAAACAGACCGTAAGACTTATATTTATAAAACGAGGACTTAAATTCGCAAGGAGCATGAAAGCAAGATTTTTTTCTTATTAGAAAAATTTCTTATCTACACATTAGAGAAAATTTGACATTTTTGGATCTGATGGCAAGCCTAATGCCTGGAGAAAATCGAACGAGGAATTGTGCACAAAAAAATTTGAAAGCAACTGTGAAGAATGGTGGAGGACCAGTAATAGTCTGGGGCTCGTTTTTAGCTGCTGTCCCAGGAACCTTACATTTTATTGAAAGGAGAATGGATAAAAATGTATACCTCGGCATTTTGAAGAAAAATGTACTGCAATGTATGCAGAAATTTTCCCTTGGCAGCAACCGGCAATTTTATCAGGATAACGATCCAAAACATAAATCTTATCAAGTGCTTTCCTGGATTCTATATAATTGTTCTCACATAATCAACACTCCATCCCAAAGCCCCGATATAAATTCCATTAAAAATGTATCGGAATACCTTAAGTAAAACGTCATTGAGACACGCCATTTTCAGTAAAGATCAATTTAAAAAAGTATTGTTACAGGAAAGGGAAAATATTGAACCTAATTTTTGTGAAATATTGGTGCAATCTATGCCTAAATATCTTAAAATGATTATAAAAAAACAAGGACTTAAATACAAAATATAATTCATTTGAAATATTAACTATTTTTTAAATCTTCTTATCTGTCTAAATTTGGATTCTGCATTTTTTGTTTTTTTGTTTAACGAAAATTATAAATTAATTCATTTTATTTATTTTCATAATTACAATAAATATACTATTGAAAATTCATTTAACTATGTTTCATATCATTTTTAATTTAAAAATTTTGACAGTATTAGTATCATTTCTTTGATATGCTAGTTTGGCTTGGAGTAATTGTAAGTTAAACGGCCTGTTTTGTACACCACCATCACATATACACAAAAAGAGATAGAAGATTTTTCCTTATGTTTAAGTACCAAAATTTAACTAAAATACCAATACATTTTCTCCCCAAACACTCTTGCCAACAGCTAATATGTTTTTTAGCAATCCTAGACTACTCACTTCCTACGCCAGTGGTGCGCAAACTAGGGGTCGCGCCCCCTGTGGGGGCCGCCAGAAGTTTTTTGTTGGTCGCCAAATTTTTATTAAATGCATATCTTTGCATTTTGCATACCATACAGTGTACATATCAAGAGTGAAGCGCCGTCACTCACTGTTTAATTGGAATTTCATGCTGTTCACTCTTTCTTTGACCGTAATGCGTAATGTAAATAAAGTGTGAAGACGCAAGTTTTTCACTCCGGTAGATAGCGCCCTCTTCGCGGTAATTCGCCAGTTTTACTGAAAAGCGCCTGACTAGGCGTTAACCGCAAGGAAAGGGCAAAAATTCGCTTCCGTAATCAGCCAATCAGATGGAGAGGTACGCGGTGTATCTGATAGTCAGAGTGAAGACGTTAAGTGTTCGCATGAAGTTGTAGCATGTAGCAGTTGGCCTGCAATTGTTTTAGTTTATCCTCGAGTTTTATCATGTGACGTTGTGAATTATGATTTTTTATATTTAAGCGGGCTTTGCTACTCTTTGTTATCAGGTATGTACTATCATTAGAGAAAGATCTCTGTTAATTTTATTGAATTTCTCGAAAAAAAATGATAAAATTTTATATATTATTTGTTTTAGTTTAAATAATTTAACCCATATCTTCATAATGGGTAAAACGTACACCAGGTACATCTTCAGCTAACAAACGAACAAATACTGATGAGGAGTCGCAAATACTGAACTAAATGCCCGATCTAAGAAAATAAGAAAATACAATGAGGAATTTATTAAGTATGGTTTTACATTTTGTGTTGTTGATGATGAAGAACGCCCGATGTGTGTCATTTGCAACGAAAAATTAGCAAATCAGAGCATGAAACCAGCTAAATTAAACAGGCACCTGAAAACTAAACATAAAGAACTTCAAAATAAACATGCCGATTTTTTTTCAAAGACGAGCTGAAAATCTGAAAATTTAAAGTGCACATTTAAAGAAATTTGCGACAATACCTCAGAAAGCATTACGAGCTTCTTTAGAAGTTTCTTATCTAATAGGAAAAACAATGAAACCCCATACAATTGGAGAATCCCTTATACTTCCTGCAGCAATTAAGATGACATCAATTATGCATGGCGATAAATATGAAAATGAGCTAAAAACAATACCATTATCAAGAGATACCGTGTCACGGCGGATTTCCGAAATATCACGAAATATCGAGTCAGAAGTCATAAAACGCATACAAAATTCATCTGTATTTGCTTTACAACTGGACGAGACTACCGATATCAGTAAAATGTTACCACTAATTATTTACGTTAGGTTTATTTTTAATGAAGATATAACAGAAACGTTTTTATGTTGCAAAAGTTTGGAAGGAAAAACAACTGGAGAAAAAATATTCGAAGTAATAAATGAATATTTTGAAACAAAGTCCCTTACCTGGGCAAACTGTGTTGCAATTTGTATTGATGGTGCTGCAGCATTGACAGGTTCGAATAAAGGGCTCAGGGGCTTAATTCAGAAGGTGGCGCCTCCTATGATATTTAATCACTGTATGGTTCATCGGCAAGCTCTCGTTGCAAAAGATATGGATGAAGAGTTGCACAACGTATTACAAGACGCTGTTAGTTCAATTAACTACATTAAATGCAACAGCCACAATAGCCGTCAATACTTTGCAATGAGATGGGTTCAACGTATGAGAGATTACTGTTACACACCGAAGTCAGATGGCTTTCACGTGGGAAAATACTACGACGAATATTTGATTTGAGAAATGAAGTGTACATGTTTTTAATCGAAAAGAAACACAGATTGGCAAGTTATTATATCAATGAAGTTTGGCTAGGGAAACTGAGCTATTTAGTTGACATTTTCGAAAAACTTAACGTCTTAAATTTGAGCTTGCAGGGTGAGAATTCAACTATCATAACTGCAGCCAGTAGAATTCAAGCTTTTAAGAATAAACTTAGTCTCTGGCAAACTGAACTGAATAAAAACAACCTCGACATGTTCCCTTGTTTTAACGATTTTATCAATGAAAATAATATAGATATATATACATTTAAAAACATCATTTCCAATCACATTGAAAAGTTAAAGAAAATTTTTTCGAGAAGATTCGAGGATTTTCCTGAAAACTATCTTGGTTGGATTCGTGATCCATTTTCCTTTGACATATGCAGTTCAACTCTTCAAATTAGTGAGAAAGAGCAATTGATAGATCTAATTAGTGATTATACTCTTCGAAATCAATTTAAGACTCAGCCTTGCCAAAAGTTTTGGCTATCAGTGGAAAAACAATATCCCGTTTTATGCAAGAATGCCATCAGAGTGTTAATACAATTTGCATCAACGTATTTATGCGAAACTGGATTTAGCAAACTAGTTTCAATAAAAACTAAATACCGCTCGCGTTTAAACCCTCAAGATGATATGCGAATTGCAATTAGCAATATACATCCAAACATTGATGAGATAATTAGAAACTTGCAGCCGCATACATCTCATTAAAAAACAATTTACTGATTTTTGTGTTATACAAAAAGTATTTTCTTAAATTTTAAATAAAATTAATATGAGTCAAATATGATGATGTTTTTATTCGATGAAACGAAAGAAATGCGCAAATATACATCTTATTTGTGCAAAATTATCTCTAGGGGTCGCCAAAAATTTTTTCTCTACAAAAGGGGTCGCAGTCGAAAAAGGTTTGCGCACGACTGTCCTATGCCCTCTTTTCTATGAGCTACGAATGATTTATTGGACGTTTATGAATCGTACGGAAAAATCCTTCACCATTGCACACATCCTTAAAATGCTTTCTTTTTAAAACAAAAATCTGAGTGGTGAAAGCAGATACTAATACTTCACTCATATGGCATCCTTTTAATGACGTCTTCATTTGGACACATCAGTTGTCCTTGATCACAGCGTCTGAAATGGTATGGGACTTTTCCACATATGGACATTTACATCCAATCGCCTTTGTGTACAGATTTATAAACTTACAATCAATCATTGGTTAAAAAAATGCATTGGTTTTGAATTAAATGGGAATGCTTAAAGAAAATGTGGATAAAATTATTGATAATATTGCATTAAGTTGTTGGGAGCTACTAAACACTAATAACTTTAATTCATTTTCATGAAAATCTACTGAAGGAATAACTTTGCTCCTTATGAATATTAGCTGCTCAGCGTACAGAAAATTCATCATTATTTTATCTTAATTGTGATGGATAATGATAAGGAAAATCGTTGAGTTTTGCTTGTAATAAAGTTAAAAGTTAACAAAACGGAATATTGGTAATTATAACACATACAGGAATAAAATTAATTGTTGTAAATATTCTGAAGCTAATATTAGCAAATATTTCTATTTTTTTAAATACATCATTAAATACGTCAAAAAACATTCAAGCCATAGCAGCCATCTGAATCATTCACCAATATCCAATACAATTTGTAGGCCAATGATAAATTTAAACTGAAACCTATAATTTGCTCATAGTAACATGCATGAGAAAAAAATTTGATATCAATGAACTGTGGAAAAAAATGCTTCAAATAATAAAATTTTATGCTAAAAAATACATTGAATTTTCTATTACAGCCACAGATAACTATAATGTTTATTATAGAAATTGAATCACCCAGTTTATAGAAGAGAGCACATTTCGGCTAACGAATAAAGTATAAATGACTGATGTATTCAGTAGCTAAAATATTCTAAACTTGGAATAAAGAAATTACAGTTTTTTTAATCACAAGGATAATTAACACTAAACCTACCGGCATTTCACCGATACATTGGAATTGCCATTGGAAGCGGGTCAAATGACCCGCTCGTGGTAGCTTTAGTGTTAAATACTTTCATAGTTTTATAATTTCTGGTTACCATATAAGAAATTCATACCCACATCAACACACGCCACTTAACGAATTTAATACAGAAACAAAAATATGCCAAATCTCATACCTAAAGATGCAGCATTCACATGCTGTGGAAAAATTACTTTTTCACATTTAAAAATAAACGGAAAATGATAACTGGAAAACGTATGTGAGATCTAATGATTTTTTTTTAACGGAAGAGATCAAAGATTTTTTAACATGATAAAAATGGAATGATAAAAAATGAAATGTAGCAAAAAAATAATTAAGTTAATTTTATTATAAATACACTTCACAGCTAACAATCATATCTGAAATTTTATGTGGAAATTTTTCCGATGGAAAAAAATTATATCCATATATTTTCTAATTTAGACAGGCCATAATGACTATACTTAAATTTTCTATATTCAGTGTATTGTTTCTTAACTTGAAATTTATAGAAAGCTACGAAATCACTAAAGGTTTTGTTATATTAAACTGTTGAAATTTCCATGAAAAACTATTAAAGCAGAATCAGTTAAACTTTTTCCCATAGATGGTATGGATTATTTTTATATAAATATGGATATATTTTATAAAATTATATGGCCTATTTTATATATTTATATTATTAATTTTATATAAATTTATATCTTAATTAAAATAATATACATTTGTATGGAAATTAAAATGATTTCACAAGTGTATAGTATTCAAAGCTTCTGGTACATCATATATTTCATGAACAATGAAAATTAAATGTAAAGATATTTTTATATTAAAAGAAATACATAGCATGCTAAAGAAATCATATGGGTATCATTAAATGAATTTACTTTAATTGACCCTCTTTTTTTATTTCATTTTGCATCACACAGCATGGACAATCGCATTGGTTTTCTTCCAGCGCAGAATATTCTCATAACTTTATAAAGTTATTTTTTTCACCTTGAAAGATTTCTATTACTGAGTAATGCACTTGATTGTTTGATACATTTTATTTCATACTAAATATCATAAATAATTTTCTTCAGTTTTGAATTCAGTCTGTCATATATGTTTCAAGTTCTCTTACATTTTTCTGCAAAATGGGGTAATTTCGTTTTCAGTGACTTATTTACGATAAGAATTATTGCTTAGTGCATAGTTTACTTTTAAATTATTCTTTTTAATGCAATATATCTTTGAAAATAAAATTAATTTTATTCTCTGTCAAATAAACGATATTCTGGAAAAATATTCTTGCCATATTTTTTCAGAATCATATATATTTTTGCATGAATCATATCTTATCTAAAAAAATTTCTTCTATTTTTATAATTCTATATATTTTTAATATTCCACTGAACCACATTTTGGAGCAAAAATGAATAATTTAGAACAACACAATACATTCAGAATTTTCTGTATGCCTTAATTATATTTTTTGCAAAATTAAACTCAGATTTTCAAAATTTATGATTTTGCAGATTGCTTTATCAAACCCAACAAGAAAATTTTGTGCAAATTACACTTCAGCATAATTTTAAATATAATATGCCTTTTTGTAAAACAGTGGCATTTACTGTACATTAGATGGCTAGACATATTTTTTTTATTTTAAATTAAGTTTACTTTTTTTAATGATATTTCTTTGTTTGTGACTTATATATAGTTTATCTAAATTAAGAGTAATATGATTTTTGAATTGACATTTGATATCTATATGCTTTTTAACCTGTCGCTAAATTATGTTGTGTAATTTTTTATATACATTCAAAAGTGCTTTAATTGTTGGAATATTGTAAACAATATTTTTACATATTTATTTCGTGAACAATATAATGCGTTTTATTATAAATTTTTTTTTTCTTTAGTTTTCTACATATTTGAGAGATTTTTCTTTTTGAATAATTAATTTGATATATGCGTTTTTGTTAAATTTTATTCCAGCCATCTGAAATTCTTTATCTGAAACATAATTGTATCTCTTATCTAAATTTGTCTTTTTTTTTTTTTTGCTCGGATTTTTATTCTTTGAAAAGGGAAATTTTTCTTTAAGTTGGATTTTTTTGTGATAATATTTATTATTCATTTTATAGTTCCATTTCTATTCAATCTGTGTAATTTAAAAACTCTACCAATAAAATCAATATGAATCATTATCAGATGGAAACTAACCTGCAATCGCAAGTTTTTTTATTGATTTCCCAGAAAATTTATTTAAAATTTTTAATTGAAATTAAACATTATGTTACGTTTTGCTTGCCTGAAACGTTCTCCAAATAGAATGACTACTTTGATTTTTCTCTTACTTTTCATTTTTAAATATCTTTTTAACCAAATTTTCGAAGAGAAAAAAGAAGCACTTATTATTTTTTATTGTTTTACATTAAAAACTTTTGTGTATATGTCACTTCAAAAACTTTTGTGTATATGTCACTTCAACAAAAACTTTTGTGTATATGTCACTTCAATGTAATTGGAAATCTATTGTGTGTTTGCATCAAACAATGTCGTTTGTATTTTTTTTTTTTTCTTTTTACTGGTCGTATTAAATTTTTATTTAGACTTATGTTCACCTGTATTTTAATGGAATATTAATTTTTCTCTCTATAAAGCATATATATAGTTCATCTTGATTTGCGTTAATTTGGCTTTAGAGTGGGCTGAGAACAATCAGACTATTTTTCCTGTCTTTGAATTAATTTTTGCATTTTCTTTATTTGCAAACAAAATTGTTTTGATGTTAGGAATACTAAATTTTTTTGTATATTATTATTATTATTTTTAATATCATGAACAATCTGATTCCCCCCTCCTCAAACACAGAAGATTCCCTTTACGAAGATAGTTTCTGTAATTTCATAATATATATATATATATATATATATATATATATATA
>JAPMOR010070395.1:281243-297711 GCA_026543865.1 Argiope aurantia
ATATATATATATATATATATATATATATATATATATATTCTTAAATAATTTTGTTTAGGAAAGAAAAGTAATGTATTCTTCAGATTGTCAAAAATGATAAAAATGCAGATAATAATAATAATGATATTTAGTTATTAATGAAGTTGTAAAATAAATATTTCCTCCAAATTTTTCTTTTTAAAGTATTTATTTTAATATTTTTCCTTAGCAGCAAGGTACATAGTATTGTGCTGGGTTATGCTAACAAAGATGTAAATAAATAAATAAAAACCCACACTTTATAATGCCCTTGAACAATTATAATGCATTTCTTCTGATTAAGTTTAATATAGTTTGAAAGGCAAAACTTTAAAACCAAGCTAAAAATAAACAACAACAACAAAAAACTATCCCAAAGTACAACATCTTTCTTTATTTGGTCTAAATTTTGATGCATTAATAAAATGACATGTACTTAACTCTTATAATGAAAACAAATTTAATATTTTAAATAACTTCAATGCTAGCATTCATCAAAATAATGGATCCTGCAATTTAAATATGATCACAATGATTAAGAATGCATCACAAATAGGATCTGACTAATACTTAAAAATAATAATAATGATAAAACATTAATATCAGACATCAATAGTACATGGCTAGTTTTTTAATGTGAAATTAAAATTTGATACACAGAATGTTGTCAGAATCAACCTTTTGCATGCCGAAAAGTAATGAGGTGCAAAATTATGCATGTGTGAAGTGCTTTGTACATTAAAAAAATATAGTTATAGGCTTGTTATAATTCCAAAAAAATAATGTAAGAGTTTTTGCTATTAAACGACTTTTGTAATAATCATTACTTAACAAGAATATGAAAATAACGTATTTTTCAGATTGTGGTAAATTACACTTGATATAGGAGTGCAAACGGTAAAATTAAAAAATAAATAAATCAGAAGCAATAGATACATGAAAAATTTCGTTCCGATTCATTATTGTGAAAGGTTTTACATGTTAACAATGTTATTTTGCATTACTAATTTTAAAAGTTGGTCACAGATTTATTAAGCCAATATGTTAATAATATTAAATTAGTCATTTATTATTCATCACTGATATGAAATGAATATTCTTCGAAGTATTTATCAAATCAAATTTGTCATCATGTAGATTTTTAAAAACAAAAATTCTTCATGAAAGGAAAATTTTTCAATAAAAACTAATTTTTACTCCATTATAGAAAGAGTAATGCAATGATACTATTTATATCCAACACGCTGAAGATAATTTTTTTTAAGCTCAGACATGTTTTATGAAAGAAACTAATCTCCAATACATTATTTTTTTACTGATGCTAAAAATAAGGAAATGGTCAACAATATGGAACAATAATATCAATCACACTGGAATTGCAATTTATAAATGCACCTTCTAACAACAATTTAATTTTCGATTATTTTTCCACAATGACATTAGATCAGAAATATAAAAACTGCCCTACAGTTAATATTGTCTCATATTTTTTTCCATCTTGGATCAGCAATGGGAGATGAACAATTTTATAAAGTATCTTCATTTCTAAATAAGTAATTATTCTTGTAATAACAATGTCTTAACATGCATAAACATTTTGAAATTAAAAAAAAATACTTCTATATATTTTTTTTATTCTGTCTGATTTTTAATTCATCAAAATGATCACACATTAATAATTAGAGGCATGACTGCAAAATTTCATATTTTGAGAAGGGAAAAATGAAACTATGTAAACGATTCTTCATGTATACTTGTGAACAAACATTGCATATCTGCGAAGTCTGAATATGAGATAAATACGAAACATTTAAAATACAGTATTTTAAAAAACAACCAGGGTCCAATAAGATATTTGATTGAAATCAATATAAGAATCACAAAAATTATTAAATTACATTATTAAATATTTAGATTAGTTGCTTAGTGTTCCAAGCATGTTATTTAGAAATGATATTAAATCACATCCTAGAAGAACTTATTAATGTAAAAGCATTTATCAATATTTTATATTATATTATATATATATATGAGAGAGAGAGAGAGAAAGAGAAGTAATTTAAATTCTAACAATCATTTTAATAAATGCATATGACAGATAATTAATAAAAATGCACTGATCTCAACAAATTCAAATCTGACCTTTCCTTTCTTAATTTTCTCATCTTGAGTGTTTAATGCAAATACACACAAAATTATGAAATACCATACACAGCATTCCAAAACTTATTGCCTATTATTTATAAGCCAAATTTAGGCTTTAAAAGAACATGGAAGAAGAATATAATTAATGAAAGCTACATTGAAAGCTTCTATGTAGGCTTGTAATCCTCATTTGCATCTCTATAATGGAGATTACAACAAGGTATTTATTTACTTTGAAAGAATATCAACAAAAAGCTTAATTTGCACACAATCTCTCATCATAAAATATATACCAGAACTTTTTTATCATCATAAAGGGAATCCATTAAATGTGCTATATTTTAATTTGAACTTCATCAAAATATATTTAATAGACACTATTATTATTAAACTACAAAAAAATTAAGTATGTGCCAAATAAGAAACAAAATATATTAGTAATTTCTGAAAACTATTTTGATTGATTTTAAAATATAATTCACTAATTTCATTCAAAGTGAGTATAAAAGAAATAATTTATGTGTAGCCTATTAAATATGACAGAATGAAGAAAGATATTTAAAAATTAATACAGCAAGAATGTGTATACACTCTTTTGGTTTAACAAAATATAGAGAAATAGCACATTTAATGCAAGATACCATCTAATCTTTCAAGCAAAATTTCATTTATTACTTATCTCTGTTCCAATATTAAGAATATATTAAAAATTCCCTGAGTCATATTCAAAAGCACAATCTAAAAGAAACATTTTATAATATATTTAGCTTCATAAACGTAAAGGTCAAAATTATACCGAGAAATATCAAAAGCCACCTCAGCAGTTATTAAATAAAGGACACTGTGACACTTCTCGGCACAATGGAATGAAACTCTGACTGATACTATATATACTTTTTGTGTGTGTTAAGAAGACTTTCAATAATGTAATATGAATTCCAAAAATTAGTAATGAGTTATAGAATGCATGCTAAAATGCAAGAATAAAAACAAGAAGCATAATGAAAATTATTCTTCTACATTCAAACAGTTCTAGAATATTAAAATTACTTTCCAGATGTATTTAAGACATATCTGACAGAGAAAGCAAATAGTATGGTGAACTGCCTGCTCAAGGTAGGTCTCATTTAGTTTAAATATACATAGCTTATGCATATACCTTGCAATTTCTGTAGCAGAAGCAACATAGTCATTGCTTCATTATAATAACACTCCACTTTACAGCCCCTGCCCCCCGATAACAAATTAACAGTTAAAATGCCATATTCCAGTACTTCTTCAATTTATTCATTCTCTTGATCTAATAAATAATAAGAAACCAAGTCTCTCAAAAAAGTGGTAAAACAAGGCTTATAATTCTTCTTTACATGTTTATAAGGACAAATTTGCAAGGTATTTATTTCCTAAAAAGAAAGAACAACAAATCTACAAGGTTTAAAATTTAACAAAATTTAAAAAAAAAATCAATTTGTGAAATTAAAGGACTTTAATAGGACTTTTAAAGCATCAGCAATGGCTTTCTACCTGAAGCATCCCCTCAAAATGAAAGTTGAAGCAAACAAACTAAGCAGCAATGGTACATTATAAGTCTGCAATCTAAACTGTCTGCTGTAAATATTTAAAGTGTTATTTTGGAACATAGACTGGTAAAAGCCATTCTATACAAGTAGTGTTTTTTAACTATTAGCAGCACTATAAATTATTATTTAATATATAAAAATTTGAAAAGGTATAAAATTTGGAAGTTGTTTATATGTTATACAGAGTTATATATGTGTGTTAAATCTATTGTTTCAGGAAAATGTGAAAATGGTATTTACAGCAAAAGTTGATGTAGCATCGAATTAGGTATGGTAGTTTGTATGGTATAATTTAATAATTATATAAGTAAAATGATAGGGAGAAACAAATTTTGGAGTCAAGACCCTGCTGAAATGTTTTAAACACACATAAAAGTTTCATGTTAATGCCTAATGCTATGCATGATTTCAAAACCCTTAGTAAAGTAATACAATCAGCAAGGTTAAAAAAATAAAATAATTTATGAAATGTTACATAAAAATGAATCTTATGAATGAATGGACATTTGTTGAATAAAATTATTTCTTAAAATGCCACGAAAACTTTGCTACAATGGTTTACAATCTGAGATCTAGATCAGCCCATTAGAGTTTGATTTAATACATGTATGCATTAATGTCAATAATAAATTCAATCTAGAATTAATTACTTCAATTTTAAATATATGTCATGGTTCATTCATACCTATTAATTATACAAATAGCTACATTCTGGCATATTGTGAATTTTCTGAAATCATATTAACTATTATGTAACAAGCAATGTTAACTTATAAATTATTAATAGTATACTTATTACATTAATTACTTATTATATTAATTATTTGTTTTTCCTACGTTTATTTTCAAAAAATCATAGCATAAAATGTTTTGAATAAAGACAATAACAATTAACTTTATAAACCAATAGAATAAAAATTAATAATATTCATATACTAAATTCAATAAATAAAGTTGAGTCTTATAATAATACAGTTAAATTTTATTGACATTGAATATGAACATTACTTGAACAGAAAAAGTTAATCACAAGTTGACTAAATAAGAAGAGAATGCTTTTGCAGAATATAAAATATACTGCACATATACTGCATTTAAATAATCCTCGGTATGCATTTAAAATTTCAGAAAATTCTAAATTTAACTATTGAATGAGATTTAGCATGCCTCCCAGTGATTCAAATTAGTATAAATAAGGTAACAACCTAAAATCAATGTTTTTTAATGAGTGAATTCAATTACATTTTTAATGGATAACTGAATAGAAAAATATTCAAGAAATGTAAAAAAGTTTTTTAGAAAATTCACATTTGAACAATTATTATTTTGAAAAAAAAAAATTTCCAACTAGTTTAACAAAGCAACTTCAGTAGCACATTTTCTATTAATGTCAGGAAACTTATTTTTAAAAAAATGAAGAAATAAGAGCATAAAGGAAACACTTTAAATATTATTATTGTATAATACATTAATCCTTTTGCTTCATACTTCCTAAAATTTAAATGGTAACTATAGAGAGTTTTCATTTTCAAAAATTAGAAAGCCATTCATTTAATTACATTATAAGAAAAGAGGAAAATAGAGTTTCCTGTTAGAACATTTTCAGTCAAGGTCAATGATCAAATTACAACAATAATAAGATTAGAAACAATAGCTATTTTTGCAAATAACAAAGAAAGAACAAAATAATGGTAAAACAAGAAAATATTTCAGAAAGCAAGTAATAGAATTAATTTATTTTACTTTTACTATTACCAGAAAGTAAATGGAAACCAAAAATTACAACATGCATAAGATTATTTCAAAAATCTTACAACTGGAAGATTTTTCATTCTCGAATCACCTTTAGATTTTTTATTTCAGTGGAAATGGAAGAAAATGAAATTTTCTTACCGTGTACTCATGGAAATAAAATTAATGTGACCAATTTTTTTTTGTGTAACAGAAATATAGAATTATGAAAATGGAACATAAAAATGGATTAAGAAATTTTACATTATTCAATACAGAAAATTCTATCAACAAATTTCAGATACATCATAATATGTTTAACAAAGTTTTTAAACTGTTGAATACAAGCATTGTATGAATGCGAGAAATAAATAGATTAAATAAGAAGAGAAAGTTATACATTCAAAGTTAAAGCCTGTATTTTGAAGAGTTCAAACAGTATCGTTTGTTTTAAAATGCAGAGACAAAAGCGAAATTCATAGATTAGAAAGGGTATCATAAGATTAGCTAAGAGCTCTGCATGGCAATGATGGTAGTATTTGCAGTAAAGCAATTTGGTTGCATAGGATTATGTGAGAATTATTCAGTAACATTATGTTGCAATTTAATCGATTCACAACACACTATGACAAGAGATTAGAGGAAATTCTTCTTAGAAACAAATCTCAAATTCAGATTTTCACCATACAGGTTTCCAAAAGAAATTTCAGCTGTCAGATATTTTTGATAATAAATATGTATAATGGATTAAATATTTGTAAGAGATTAATATATGGTTTGAACAGAGTGCCTGCAATTTATCAGTATATACAGATGAATTATTTAATAGTATGGAAGAAGTTAATGTGTTTAAAAGATGATGCTAGAATAAACAGAAATATCAAGACGTCTCCTTTTAAAACTGCAGAAAAAAAATTATTTTAGATAAATATAAAGAACAAGGAATAAAACAAAATCCAAGACTAGAAAGGCAGTATACTCTGTATACCTCGAAAGATCAGAAGTGATCATTTTGACAGCTCTTGTTAAATTATCCAAAACAGCACAATTTTCAAGATTAGTTTGCTAAAATACGTTTTTAAATTATATTTAGCTATTAATTATTTTTCTTTTATATTTTCATTGCATTTTCTTTTCATTGTTATGTCGTTAGAGCTATGTTATCATGATTGAGAATATTAGATTGATTGCAGTTCTCCTTTTTCAAGCAAGAATAATCTCAGTATTTCTTACTTACTAAGCTTCATAGTAAAAACAAAGCTAAGTCCTCTAATTTGTAATGTTTTGGTTAATAAGAAAAAATGTCAGTTGCAATGCTTTTTTAAACAACATGAAACAGCTCTGAGAAATCGCAACCTCACTAATGTATCATGAAAGGGCCTGTTTGCATTTTTCTGATTATAGAAAGCCAATCAACAAATATTTTGACAAAACATCAGCTACCATCCAAAATTTAAATCGAGAATTAATCAAGGTTTTCCTACACGATTCCCTACCAACGCTTGAAATGTTTGCTCATCTACCATTATGATTTGAATAGCTTTTTAAAAAACAAATAATTTTGAATAAGCATGTTCAAAATCATTAATATATTAGTATAAATTGATTTGTCTGAAGTACTTTTGATTTAATAAACAAATCAGACAGTAAATATCTTAAAATTACTCTCACTCTACTATGAATAACTATTTCTTGAAAAAAAATTTAAGTTATGCAACACAATTTTTTTTTTACTGAAATATTTTCAGAAAAGAAAAAGCTTTTAATTTAACTATAACATAAAGCTGCATATCAGCAAGAGTTGACAAGCTTCTCAAGTCTGCATAATATTACATGAAGTGCACAATATTTTCATTTATGCAGAGTATTCATGTACTAGCAAAATTCCAAAAAATTACATGCCTAAAGGCAGATGAAAGGCAGATGAAAGGTAGATGTTGTCGTTCTAAAGAATATCGGAAGAAAACTGCAGCTTACACTTTTCTATTTTTTGCAGCTTTTTCACTTCACTCATTTTGGGAGATACATATTAGTATCTTTTCTTTTGAGCTCCTCTTCACAGCCAGGAATTCATTTTGAAAGAAACCAAATTTTACATCTGAATAAGAATTGATTTCAGATACGTTCTGCAACAATTGATATGTCACTGAATTGGACATTCATGTGTTCTCAGATGGTGAATCATATGCATGCTTGCAGTTAATGAGGTTCTATTATTCTTTACTAATGTTTCATTGTTATGTTCCAATGCATATGTAATATTCAATTCAATGTGTATTAAGTTAACTGTATTAATTCAAAACCCAAAATATAGAAGAAAAGACAAATGATAGATCTGGGCAAATAATTCTGCTTGAAAATGTATAATTATTTAAAAAACTTCACAATAAAATAAATACATACAAATCAATTCAATGGAATATAAAATATACAGATGAAGATATCTTATAATATAGTAAAAGGTATGATATGCACTAAAATATGAAAAATCAATACAGTGAAAAAGAGAAGACTATATACAAAAAATTGAACCTTAATTTCAAATAATGCAAACATATAGCATTTAACACAATTTAGAATCATTCTTTAAAAAACTTTACTCAAAAAATAAATTGTTTAAAATTTCTTTTCTGAAAAAAAAATTAAAATTCATATATGTAGTAGTCACACAACTATATGACATTAAAAATAAAATAATTTTATAAATCAAATTTTTTGACTTGGTTTTAAAAGGCTTACTGAAGCAGTTGTGGAATTTTCAATATTTGGAAGAAAGAATTTTAATAAACTTTTCACTAAAATGCTTAATATCATCAAACAAGGATGCAATTTTCAAAATTACATAAGAGATGCTTAAATTTCATATTTTTGATGCCAAGGTTAGAAGGAATTAATTGGTTAATATAAAACTAATTTTCTTATCGTTTAAATAGCTCAATAACTATTAAGAGCAAAGCGATAAATAATTTTTTTTTTATTTTTCTTCTTTTGTTTCCCTGTCCAAGCATGAGATATATGTAGGAAAACCTTCTCAACTATATATAATTTTGTAGTGTAACTAAGCAATAGATATACTTCCTGGTAAATATAAAAAAATATAACATGTCTAAAGTAATTTCTAAGATGCTTACCATTTTTGTATTTTTCAGCCGCAAGACATGCAGGGAAGGTGCAATTTTAATATCATTAGGCCTGGAAGGAACGATAGATAAAGCATTTTATTTTGAAAGAAAATATAAATAAATTAAAGTGTACCATTTTTTTTTCTGTACAGAAAAAATATAACTAAGAAAATATTGAATTTTCCACAAGCTAATTAAACAACTAAACTCTTTCAATCGATTCAGTTCATCATTATCATTAAAACAGTGGAAACATCTAAACTCAGATTTAATTTTTAAAAATAAATCAATCATATTTACAATGCTAAATAACTGTTTCTAAATACGATACATATTTATATGTATCTATTATAATATAGTGAAGTATTTTTGAAAAATGTAAAAATAAAAGCCTTCATAACTTTTCAGCCATCAAAATATAGGGGTTCATGACACAATTAACATGACAGTTAATTCCTCAAAACTTAAAAAAAAATAATGAATAATAAATAAACAAACAAACAAAAAATATTCATAAAGATTGTCACTATACATATATTTTAAATTGTAGTATTATTAACTTTTAAAAGTGGAAACCTTTAATTTTAGTTTTTAAAAAATAATCCGTTGTAATTTATATACATTATATTTAAAAAATCTTAATAAAAATTATATTGATAAATTTGAGATATCTGGGAATATGCTGCATAAATTTTACTGCAAAAGTATAAGAATGTCATCAGAAGTAAAGAAACTAATGCAAAACTGGATCAAATAGGGAAAGAAAAATTTTCATGAATATAAAATTTATCACATGAAAAAAAAAATGACAGAAATCAGTGAATTGCATAAAAAATTTAAGTAACTTCAATAGTTTCAATTACAGATTAAGATTTTTAATGTCTTACTTTTGACAATTTCAGCATGAGAAAAACTGAAAAAATCAAACAAATTACTGCTTGTGGATAAGCCAATCATAGATTTTAATGAATTGTTGAGTAGCAAACAAACATCATAATTTATAACAAGGATTTTAAAAAAAATTACAAGGGAAACAAGAATTAAAAAATATATATACAGGCTAGGATAGTAACTTGGACATTTAATTTTCTATTAATTTCATACCTCTAATTCTAAACACAATTACAAAAGAAAAATTTTCCCAACCATTTAGTTGGAAAAATATGGGGGTTCATAGCATAACATGACAGTTGATTCATCAAATCTTAAAATTAACATACAAACAAAAAATATTCAAAAAGATTTTCACTATACATATGTTTTAAATCGTAGTATTATTAAAGTTTTAAAAATAGAAACTTTTCATTTTAATTTAAAAAAATAATCAGTTGCAATATCTATAACACTATATTTAAAAAATTTAATTATCCCAATTAGAACACCAGGTGAAAACTTAAAATATTAACAAATGTACAGTCAACAAAGCATTTTTGTTCTCTACCCACCAGATCTAAATTTTAAATGGTAAATTTATGGATTACTAACTTAAATTTCATTAAGTTTTAAATCCTCCCAACTCAAAATAACAATAATAATAATAACAATTCATAACATTTATTTTAATTTTTAAAGGCAATTATAACAAAAGAGAGGAAAAATGAAATTCTTTAATTGCCACAATTAGAATCAGAGATAATATAAACACTATAGAATACATAACTGATTTTACAAGCATCAGAATGAAAATATTTTAAAACAAATAATTTAGAAAAAATGAGCATTGGAATTATTTTGCTGTCATGGATTCCAGAATTTCAGAATAAACCAAAAATTAGGATCTCTGAAGAGTTTACCACAGGTAGAGTATTCAGTCTCCATGAGGATAGCTTCAAAATGCATCCAGTTAAATCTAGAAGGGGAAAAAAAATGATATTTTGTTACACTGAATGCTCCAAGAAATAAATCTAGTGTCGATAACACTGTTCTAAAACAAATTTTGTTGTGAAGAAAGAATTAATTTTTAGGGTATATTGAGGATGTTGATTCTAAAACCAATGTTAATTTTGTTAAATAAGTACTAATTTTAAAACACTAATAGACTAAATATGAATAAATTAGCATATATAAGTAGCAAATATGATTTGTTTTTGGTTGCTACTATAGATTAAAGAAGTTGAGCATAAACCAAAAAATATCCATGCTTAAAATAATTTCTGAAAAAAAGTTATCAATGGTAAATTTTTTATTCTTGCATCATATGGTTAATTTGCATTTCCATTCAATTATCTGAATGGCCAGTAAAAGAAAAACTCAGAATCTTTAGAATCTAAATTAGAGAGAGGAGGAGTGAATTTTTAAACATTAAAATAACTGCTTTACAGAACAAGAGAGATGAAAAGTCTTCCCACAAATACCTTGTATATTGCAATGATAATCACCAGCTTCTTTTTCGTATGGAAAAATTATATGATTTTGATTTGAGGCCTATTACAGACAATAAAAGCAGATGTTTAAATGTTGCTACACAATGTCTATCAGTCATTTACACTTTCAAATTCTCAACCTGGAAAAGGAGAATATCAAAAGGTCCCATGGATACTCTGCTTTCAGGAACATCAGAGGTCTATTCATGAAGATCTAAAAATTGCCTTCTTCCAACAGTTACAGGAGATACTCCTGTTTTATTTGATTAGAAGATAGTAAGGAATGCACTAATCAAAAACAAATGAAATGGCATTTAAAAGAAAATTTAGCTATAAGTGCAGTAGACTTTATCAGGGATCCTTAAGACGACAGACATCATATAATTATTCCAATCTCAAGAAACAATTGATTTGGACACAAAATAATAATGATGGTTGCTTATAATATGTTTAAAACAATTTTTCGACTGAGTAATTAATATTTAATAAAGAAGAGATTATTTTACTTTCCAGTAATTCATAAATTCAGTAAAGAGAAAATATCTTCCACATCTATGTCTGATATTGAATTTTTTCTTTTTTTTTCTTTTGCATGGAGATATTGTTTTACATTAGTTATTTATAATCTTTTAAGCTATAGCAATGCAGAAAACAACAGAGAAAGTTACATGTATGCTGAAAAGTCCTGGAAAATTGGATTCCAATATAAGAATAAAGGTTCATTTTTTACAAAATAAGTTGGAGAAATCTTCTTAAAATCTGGGACATATTGGTAATATACAAATGAGAAGTTCCATTAGGATACCATAGTAATGAACCAAAAACATCAAAGCAGGTGGGGGTACATAACCTTTGAAAATTTACTGCATTATTTCATTCACTCATTTTGTTTAAAATATTTTTCTTTAACTTACATATAATATCAATTTGTATATTCACATACATGTAATATCAATTTGTATATTCACATACATATAATATCAATTTGTAATTTGTAGAACACATTCATAAGCAGAGGCATGACTACAAAATTTCATATTTTGAGAAGGAAAAAAATGAAATCATGTAAATAATTCTTCATACAAACTATTGATCAAACATTACATATTAGTTCACCACATTCGAATGATTGAAAAATTAAATAATATGATTAATAGTGTAAAAGAGGAATTACGAAGTATCTCAAGAATGCAAACCTCATTTACAAATATTGAAGCACACATGAGTTTCCATTAAAGAAAAATATTACTATCACAAATAGAGCAATAAATTATGAAATAATTTTCTCAATTCTTAGCTTTTTATGAAAGATAATTAATGTTTAATAAATGACAATTCTCCTCAACTTAAAAATGCCAATAATATCTGCAAATCAGAATATGAGATTGTTTGGCCCTCGATAGCTCAGTTTTTAGAAAACTCAATCACATATAAATGAAACACAAACTCTTGGACTGTATCTCCATTCCTTTATTCTCAACACTCCCAAAACACCCTCTCTGTGGAATTCACACAAACACTCAAAAGGTTATATTATTTCACCACTTGGTGGCACTACAAAATTAGTAGGCGGAGTGTTCTGCTGACTTACTGGCGCCAACATTCCGCCCCCCTTGAAATATCATTTCAAAATCTCAACATTACAGAAATAAAAATTTAATACATTATTTGATTAGACAATGCAAAAATTCCACAATTATCTTGCACAAGATACAAAATATATTACACTTTTAAAATAAATTTGAATATTATATACAAAATATTTCTGAAAAGAAAATATATGCGATAATTCAATATGTACTATGAACAACTTAAATATACATTATATATCCTTTTAAATAATAAATACAATAATTACACTAGATACACATTGATTTTATTCACATGGTAATAAACAAATCTTTGAAATTGCTCTTTTCGTGACTCCTTGTGGAGTTTTTATAAGTACCACTCTGACTTTGCCGTCTGATTCATAAATTAAATCTTGTATTCTTCCCATTGTCCACTGGCAAGGGGGAAGATTATCATCTTTTAAAAGAACCATAGAATCCGAATAATATGATACTGACGTAATATCCATTTTTAATGCACTTTTTACCTTCTGCATCAATTTGGTGAGCAGAACGGCACTGCATAATTCTAAACGAGGTATAGTTACCTGCTTGATTGGTGACACACGAGATTTACTCGCGATTAGCTTCACTTTCACTTCACCCGCTGAATTGACTGTTCTAGCGTAGATTGCAGCACCATTTGCCTTTTCAGACGAGTCACAGAATCCATGAAGCTCATTCACTTCCGCGTTTGGAATAACAATACATCTTTCTATGTTAATGTCGTTTAAGTTTCTTAAAGATGTTACAAACTCTTGCCATTCACTAGCTTCTTTCGCGGAAAGCATTTCACCCCAATCAATCTTGAGCAACCACAATTGTTGCATGAATATTTTTGCCTTCGTGATCACTGGTCCAAGTAACCCAAGTGGATCAAAAAGTCTGGCGATAATGGATAAGACCGACTTTTTGGTAGGATAGGCATTATACTGTAAATCTACTTTAAAGATAAAGCAGTCAGCTTTAGCCTTCCAGGCAATCCCCAAAGTCTTAATTTCATCCGTAGATGAGAACTCATACTCTTTCTCCGTAGCAGGAATAAGCTCGGAAGTATTTCCACACCACTTGTGTAATGACATCTGGGCAGTTTTTAGAATGCCAACAAGTTGATGTTGCAAACTTTTTGTCTCTTCCAATGTACTCGCTCCACTTAAAACGTCGTCCATATAAAAGTCATGACACAAGACTGATGCAGCACTTGGAAAGTTTTTTCCCTCGTCAATGGAAATTTGTTTAAGTGTTCTCATGGCTAGATATGGAGCACTAACCGTTCCGTAGGTAACCGTATTTAGCTGATAAGTTTTAACGGGCTCATTAGCTCCCTCTTTTCATAAAATTCTTTGGAGATTTCTTTGACTCTCATCTATATTAATCATGCGATACATCTGACGAATATCTGCAGTAAATGCAAATATATGCTTTCTGAATCTAATTAGCAATGTAAATAGATCGTCTTGAATCACTCCGCCGTTATACTGAATTGAGTTGAGCGATTTTCCACTACTACTCAAGGTGGACGCATTAAACACGGTACGTAGTTTAGTTGTCGTTTTATGAGGCCTATAGATGCCATGATGAGGCATATAATATGTCATTTCAGGTTCAACACTTTCATCTTGTATCTCACTCATGTGGCCTAACTCCTCATACTCCTTCAGAAAATCGGAATACAGTTTCAGATATTTTTGGTCTCTAGACAGGCGAGTCCACAGCGATTCGAGTCGTTTTAGAGCAATATCCCTTGAATTCCCTAGACATGACCAATGCTCTTTAAATGGCATCGCCACAGTATATTTTCCTGTCTCATCTCTTCTATGTGCTCGCGCATAATGCTCCTCACAAATAGCATTCTCTTTACTTTTAGGTAATTCATTACCTATTTCCTCAATCTCCCAAAATTTTCTCAAGTTTGAATTTAATTCTTCTGATCCACATACTAAACCGCAATAGTTAGAATTTAATTTAACTGAACTCGACACGCTACCTCCTACAATATACCCAAATACAGAGTCCTGTAACGTCAAATTCTCATTTTTAGCATTTAATTTTCCCGGCTTTATTATTTCATAAAAGTATTCAGCGCCAATTAAAATATCTATTTTGCCCGGAATATTAAAATTAGGGTCCGCAAGGTCAATTGATTCTAGAAAATGTACACGCATATCTATCATCTTATTCGGTATTAAATCTGTTATTTTTGATACCACTAACATCGAAATATTTCTTTCGAAACTTTTATTTTTATTAGCCACAGTTGCTGTAACTCTGCGATTAACTACCAGCGAGGCATTATTAATACAAGAAATAGATTTATTTATTTTTTCACTTTGGAGTTCTAGCCTCTGCATGCAATTCTGACTCATGAGGCAGCACTGTGAACCGTTATCCAAAAGGCACCTTACTTCCTGCCATTGCGAACATCTGTCTTTTATTAAACATCTTACAGTAGACAGTAGTACATTTTGATTTACAATGAGATTTGTAGCGACGAAAGACGGACTCCACTCACTGGGGGAAACCGAACCTTGTTCCGAATTTTTCCCCTCCGGTTGCGAATTATTTATGACTTCAGCGGTTTTTATATTCGAAGACGAAACATTTCTTGCTTCTTTCGAAAAGTGTATTAACTTATTGTGAGCTTTGCCACAGAAACAATTTCTAAACGAACACTTTTTAACGCTGCAATTATAGTCGATAAACATTTGAAGCAGGCGTTTTTATTTTTCACTACCTCTACGCGTTCAAGAACCGAAAGTCTCCTAAATTGAGGACAAGCATACAAGGGATGATTCTCGCTCTTTAGACATAAATCGCAATTTTTATTTTTAATCTCATTGAAAAATACCTTTGATGCTGGTTTAAATTTATTACTATAATTTTGCCCTCTTCTCGTCTCATTAATGGTTTTACCTTTGGAAGTAAAATACAAATCACATTCTTTTCCTAACTCGAGAGGTGTAAACCACTTTTGATTTTGTCTAATATTAATATGAGTTGCTGTTTCTTTATCCAGCGTTTGGAATAATTTATCCGAAATTATCAATTGTTTTAGGGTCTCAAAATCTGTAACACACCTTAATTTTAAATAATATTCAAAACTCGTCATTAAGCGTGACGCGAATTGCACATGAGTTTCGTTGTCTCTAGAAGCATATCTAAAATTCTCTAAAACCGCTTGCGCTGTTGGCTCGAATTCTCTAAGTACAATTGATTTAATTTCTTCATAATTATTTAAGTCTTTCTCAGCAATATAAGTTAGGATATTAGAAGCTCTTTCTCCTAATAAATTTAATAAAATCTCTGCTTTAAATTTCTCAGGAACCTTTTTAGTACTAAGTGCTCTCTCTAACGAAGTAAAAAAGAAACCCCAATCCTGAGCTTTGCTCGGTGGTTTAATACACAATATTCTCACAGACTTTAATAAGCTATCCAGAGACTCTTCTGGTTCGGTTTTACACTCTACATTAACGGAAGTCTGAGTACTATTTTCATTAGCCCTTAATTGCGCTAATTGTAATTCTATTTTAGTTCTCTCTAATCTAATACGCTCTAGTTCTATTTCACTCTCCTGATCGGATTTTTGGTTTTTATTCCTTGTTACTCGATCCACAGCATCTTTAACAACTTCGTTGCCATTTTTGAACACATCACTCTCCTCAATTAAACTCTTTATTTCACTTTTTTTCATGCCTTCCGCAACAACCAAACCTATCTCCTCGGCAACGAGTTTTAATTCATCTTTCTTTAATTTTGCTAAACCCGCCATTTTAAATATATCATTCAAAATAATTCAAGAGAATAATATTATCACGATTTTATTCTAAACTCATTAAAACAAAATTAACTTCGTCTCGGGAAATTAATTAACTCATCAAAACAAAATTAACTTCATCTCG
>JAPMOR010070395.1:297721-320895 GCA_026543865.1 Argiope aurantia
AATTAACTCATCAAAACAAAATTAACTTCATCTCGGGAAATTAATTAGTTAATAACTCAAAGGATAATACTGCCCATACCTCTTTGCTGGGACTGCTGTCACTCGAGACCAGTTATCCACAAGAGAATTCTCATTCTTGGTATTTTCGCACCAAGTTCGTCATTATCGACGATATCTCCACTAATAAATCACACATTTCAAATAATGAATCACTATACAATAGATGCATAGTTGTCTCCGGCGCACTGGACCATGTTTGGCCCTCGATAGCTCAGTTTTTAGAAAACTCAATCACATATAAATGAAACACAAACTCTTGGACTGTATCTCCATTCCTTTATTCTCAACACTCCCAAAACACCCTCTCTGTGGAATTCACACAAACACTCAAAAGGTTATATTATTTCACCACTTGGTGGTGCTACAAAATTAGTAGGCGGAGCGTTCTGCTGACTTACTGGCGCCAACAGAGATAAATAAATAATAAAGAAAAAACAATTACAAAATACACTCTACAGCATTAAATATTTAAATTAGTTGTTTAATTTCCCAAGCATGTTATTTAGAAATGATATTAAAACAGATTATATATATATAAAGAGAGAGAGAGAAAGATAGTAGTTTAAATTCACACAATTATTTTAATAAGTGCATATGCCAGATAATTAAAAAAAATGCACATCGATCTCAACAAATTGAAATCTGACAATTCCTTTCATAATTTTTCTCCTCATGAATATTTGATACAAATATATACAAAATTATGAAATAAATTAAATGGTAAATAATTAATATAGTAAACTGGCTGCTCAGGACAAGTCTCATTTAGTTCAAATATACATAGCTTATGCATATACCTTGCAATTCTTGTAGCAGAAGCAACAAAGTTAAGAATGCTACATAACACTGACACTCCAGTTAATAACAAATTAACAGTTAACAATAAAAATTTAGCCCCTCCTGATAGCAAATTAACAGTAAAAATGCCATATTGCAGTTCTTCCTCAATTTATCCATTCTCTTGATCTAATCACATAAAATTTCCCCCACATGAAGAATTTTCTAAAGAGGAAACAATTCTCAACTCCCCCCCCCCCAAAAAAATGATACCAAATCTTTCAAGGAAGTGGCAAAACAAAGCTTATAATTCTTCTTTACATGTTTATAAGGACAAATCTGCAAGGTATTTATTTCCTAAAAAGAAAGAACAACAAATCTACAAGGTTTAAAATTTAACAAAATTTAAAAAAAAATCAATTTGTGAAATTAAAGGACTTTAATAGGACTTTTAAAGCATCAGCAATGGCTTTCTACCTGAAGCGTCCCCTCAAAATGAAAGTTGAAGCAAACAAACTAAGCAGCAATGGTACATTATAAGTCAGAAATCTAAACTGCCTGCTGTAAATATTTAAAGTGTTATTTTGGAACACAGACTGGTAAAAGCCATTCTATACAAGTAGTGTTTTTTAACTATTAGCAGCATATAAATTATTATGTAATATACAAAAATTTGGAAAGGAAATTATTCGATAGTAGTTTATATGTTATACAGAGTTATAGATGTGTGTTAAATCGATTGTTTCAGGAAAATGCAAAAATGATATTTAGTGCAATATTTGATATAGTATCAAATTAGGCATGGCAGTTTGTATGATATAATTCAATGATTACATAAGTAGAAAGATAGGGAGAAAGCAGATTTTGGATTCAAGATTCTGTTGATATGTTATAAACACACATAAAGGTTTCTTGTTAATGCCTAATGCTATGCATGATTTCAAAGTTCTTAGTAAAGTAATATAATTATCAGGATTAAAGATGTAAAAAATTTATGAAATATAACATAAAAATGAATCTTTTGAATGAATGGACATTTTTTGGATAAAATTATGTCTTAGGATGTCTTGAAAATTTTGCTTTCATGCATTATAAATCTGAGATCTAGGTCAGCCCATTCTGATTTGATTTAATAAATGTATGCATTAATGTCAATAATAAAATTTAATCTGGAGAGAATTAATTATTTGCATTTTTAAATATATCTTGTGGTTCATTTATACCTATTCATTATACAAATAGCTTCAGTCTGACATATTGTGAATTTGTTGAAATCATATTAACTATTATGTAACAAGCAACAAAAACTTAAGTGTCTTGCAACATTATTTGTTTTCCTACATTTATTTTTAGAAAATCACAGCATAAAATGCTTTGAATAAAGATAAATATAGGTATCAAAACAAACAGAATAAAAGTTAACAATATTCATGTATCTAAATTAATAAATAAAGATTAACCTTATTATAATACACTTAAAAAAATCTACTGACATTAAATATGAACATTATTTGAATAGCTAAAGTTAATCACAAGTTGACTAAGAAGATAAAGTTTTTGCAGAATATAAAATATACTGCATTTAAAAAATGATGTGAAACATCAGTGGTATGTAATTAAAATTTGCTCCCTATGACCAATTTAGTATGAATAAGGAAACAGTCAAAAATCAATGTCTATTAATGAGTAAATCCGATTATATTTTAAATGGAAAACTAAATAGAAACATATTAAAAAAACATAAAAAAAAAACGTTTATAAGAATTTCACATTTGGACAACTACTACTTTGAAAAACAATTTCCAAGTGAGCCAACAAAGCAACTTCTGTATCTCATTTTCTATTAATTTCAGGCATCTTATTCAAAAAAAAATGAAGAAATTAGAAAGCAAGCAATAGAATTAATTTATTTTGCTATTACTAATACCAGAAGTTAAATGGAAACCAAAAAATACAACATGGATGAAATAATTTCAAAAATACTTACTACTGGGATATTTTTCATTCTTGGATTATCTTTAGATTTTTTATTTCAATCTAAAAAAGAGAGTGAAATGTTCTTACCATATACTCATGGAAATAAAGTTAATGTGAACAAATTTTTTGTGTAACAGAAATATAGAATTATGAAAATGAAACATAAAAAATGGATTTTAAAAGTTTACGTTATTCATTATACAAAATTCTATCAATAAATTTCAGATGCATCATAATATATTTAACAAAGTTTTAAATCTGTTGAATATAAGCACTGTATAAAGGTGAGAAAAAAATATCAAATCAAATAAGAAGAGAAAGTTTCTAAAAAATATAAAAAGTATACTGCTTTAAAATAATACACAGGAAATGAATAGCAAGAATGAAAATTTCAGCAGATTCAATAGTTTATGTTACAACACTGCCCTTTAGTGGCCATTATTTAAATATGGATAAATCCTCAAAAATAAATATGAATAAGAGATTATAAATCAATCCAATTTCCTTTGCCCAAGAACTGTTACTGTTCAGTAGGAAAAGGAGCAAAAAATATTACAATTCATTAAAAAAAAAATCAGATTCAAAGAATTATTATACTCAAAAGGGGGGGGGAGAGCTTGACCAAAACAAGGAAAGAGAGTATCTGCAACATTTCATTTTTTATTTGAACACACTATGATGGAATTAGAACATAAGGAAAACATTCAGAATATTACTACTGCATAGTACTACAGTCACTTGGATTCATAAAGCATCCTACTTCTTACAGAAAATTTTCAAATAAAAAATTTCATCTAACAATGAAATTTTTAAGAATTTTAAGGAAGATTCATAAAAACTTGTGGAGTAGGTGTCTGTATTAATTATAAGAATAAATTTTTTAATTTGAATCGGTACAAAGCTAAAGAAAAATCAAGATGCAATTCAAGGCTCTATAAAACCAATTTGGAATGGTGCACAATTAAAGCCGTTAAAACTACAATCAAAAGAAATTTCAATGAACTTTTAGAGGAATATAAAGATGTTGTCGTGATAAAGTTGTGATATAACAAATTTTAAAGTAAAATTCAAAATTAAAGCCTGTTAAAACCTGTATTTTGTAGAGTTCAAACAATACCCTTTGTTTTAAAATGCAGAGTCCAAAATGAAATTCACAGATTAGAAACAATAATATCATAAGATAAACTGAGAATTCTGTATGGCAACGGCGGTAGTACTTGTAGTAAAGAAAAGTGGCTGTATAGGATTATGTGAGAATTATTCAGTAACTTTATGTTGCAATTTAATAGAGCCATAACACATTATGCCAAGAGATTAGAGGAAATTCTTAGTTAAAAAGGAAGGAAACAAATCCCAAAATTAGATTTTCACAATACAGACTTGTAAAAGAAATTGCAGCTGCTGGGAACTTTTGATAATAAATATTAAATATTTGTAAGAGATTAATATATGTTTTGAAAAGGGTACTAGCAATTTGTTAGCATTATACAGATGTATTATTTAAGACCATGGAAGAAGTTAATGTGTTTAAGGGTGACGCTAAAATAAACAGAAATAGCAAAATGTCTTATTTTAAAAGTCCAGAATTTTTTTTTAATTTTAAATAAATATAAGGAACAAAGAATAAAACAAAAGCCAACATTAGAAAGACATTATAATCTGTATACCTGGAAAGACCAGTAGTAATCATTTTTACAGTTCTCTTGAAATTATCCAAAACCATACATTTTTCAAGACTAATTTGCTAAAATATATTTTAAAATTATATTTAGCTATTGATTTTATATTTTCATTGCATTATTTTCTCTCTTATGCCATGCAGTTCTATTTCAAGCAAGAATAATCTTAGTACTTCTTACTTTCTAAGCTTCATAGTGAAAACAAAACTAAATCCTTTAATTTGTAGTATTTTTATTAGTAAAAATATGTTAGTTGTAATGTTTTGTTCAATGATATGAAACAGCTCTGCCAAATCGCAACTTCACTAATGTATAAAGAATGAGTCTGTTTGAATTTTTTTTCTAACTATAGGAAGCCAATATATATCTTTTGCAGCTTTACCACTTCACTCATTTTGGGAGATGGATATTAGTAAATTTGCTTTTGAGCTCCTCTTCACAACCTGGAATTCATTTTGAGAGAAACCAGGTTTTCTATCTGAATAAGAATCTTTTTTTTTTTGTAAGTAAAATTACAAGGACTGTAATCTTCATAAATATACAGTACAATTATAAGAAATGATGTGCATGATCCAAACTCTGGTATATAAAACAGGAATTAATTATTATGGAACTTCTATGTACAGTATATAAGACAAAATGATAGCTCTAGGCAAATAATTCACAATCCTGCTTGAAAATGTATATTATTTAAAAGGCATCACAATAAAACAAATACATACAAATCAATTAAATGGAACATAAAAGATACAGATGAATATATCTTAAAAGATATTAAAAGAAATTATATGCACTAAAATATGAAAAATCAATACAGTGACAAAGATATGAATATATATACAAAAAAAAAAAAAAATTGAGCATTAATTTTAAATAAAGCAACCCCACAATATTCAACTCAAATTAGAATTATTCTTTATAATACATTACTCAAAAAATAAATAAACAATAAGTTACTCACAATTTTTAAAGAAATAAATATGTTTAAAATTTCTTTTTTGAAAAAAATTAAAGTAGTCTCACTATGTATGTAGTAGTCTCACAACTATAGGACAATAAAAAATTTGGTTTACAAAATTATTTTATTTGTATTAACTTAAAAAGCTTACTCAAGAAATTGTAGAGTTTTCAATAATTGGAAGTAAGAATTTTATTAAACTATTCACTAAAAAGCTCAACATCATCAAACAAGGACAAGGTGTAATTAATTCCTATTATATTATCAAAAATATAAAAGAGAAGCTTAAATTTCCTATTTTTTATGCCAAAGTCAGAAGAAATTAAATGGTTAATATAACAAATTGTTTTCTTATAATTTAAATGGCTCAATAACTATTAAAAGCAACATGATCAATCGTTTTTCTACCCTTTTTTTCCCATCCAAGCATGAGATATAAGTAGAAAAACATTCTCAACTATAAATATTTTTGTGATGTAACTAAGCAGTAGATATACTTCCTGGTGTACATAAAAAATACAACTTGTCTAAAATAATTTCTAAAATGCTTACCATTTTTATATTTTTTAGCCTCAAATCATGCAGATAATGCACAATTTCAATATCATTAGGGCAGGAAGGGAAGAAATATGAAATATTTTATTGTCAAAGTAAGTATAAATAAATTTTTAAAGTGCACCCATTTTTTGTAGAGAAAAAAGTAATGAGGAAAATATTAAATTCTTCCACAAGCTAATTAAACAAACTGTTTCAGTCTATTCAGGAACATTATCATTTAAACAGTGGGAAACTCTAACATCAGTATTAATTTTAAAAAATAAATCATCATATTTATAATGCTTAATAACTGGGTTTTTTTTATATTCAAGAAACAGTGTGTTTGTGTGTGTGTGCGTGTTTGTTTGTGTGAATTTTGATTTTATTGAGAGTATTTTGAGATTTATTATTTTCAATTAATTCAAAATTAATGTTTGATTGAGATTTACTTTACTATACTCCAATATACTGCAATATATTATAAATTTCTAAAGTTGTTGAAAAAAACTTTTACTGCAAGTTATTCCCCTCATCTGGATAAATTGAGTTTTATTACATAACAGATAAATATCAGTAAATGAACTATAAAAATATGATTTAATTTTTAATGTATGAGATAAAACCATATTTCAATTCATGTTTTATTGATAATTTAAGTTCTTTGTAACAAAACATACATAAATTATGACATAATTGTAAATATACTTAAAATATTTTCACTTGATAAAGTTATTTATCAGCCCAATCAATGTTATTTGAAAATAAGTAGCAGCTGTTAATGATTTAAAATTGCAAAGAATTATATTTTACAGTGAACTATTTAAATCCAATTTTTGTATGACAACTCATACAATGTTATATTCAGTTACAAAAAATTTTTTAAATATAATTTCCTCCTAACATATAGGAGGATATAAGTTTTTTAATGCTGTTTTTCTTTAAATCAATGTTTATTTTTCTAGCTGCTAAGTCATGTTATGAAGAGTTTAATGTCCATACTTGAGGCTTCCTCAATATATTTCAAAATATTAAAAAAAATATTGAAAGATTAATAATATCTTATTAATTAAGAGATGTTAAGAATATTCATAATATTGCAGCCTGTTATTGGCACTATAAATATAGGAAAGGAATAAATCTCTACTTTAGAAAAATGAAACTACTACATTTTCTGATGAATTATTTAAACAGAAGTGATACAGATTAAAATACAATGTTAGAGATTGAACCAATATATTATACAAATATAGAAGGCTCGTATCTTCAGAATGTCATTGTTTCAATATAAACAAGAACTGCAATTTTTCAATTGAATAATATATTTGAAATAATACAACCAAACATGGCTATTGAGTCAATTAATTCCAAACAATTCATAGGAATAAATCAATAAAAATTTATAAGATTGTCGACATGTCAGTATATCGACAATTAATTGAAATACAGAAAGACTATGAACTAATGAAGAAGAACAACTATGAACTAATGAACAGAATGAAACCAAATTACATATACAGACTATGGAAGGCAGAAGTATATAAATTTCACAAAAAAACTTGCCAGTACAATATACTGCATAAAGGAAAGGGAGCAACATTGAAAATATTCCACATGAGGTTTGAGACCTTAATGTTTTGGTTCCAGTAGCACTAATATGTCTCCATATGAAAACTTTTGTGCTTTTTATTTGTTTCTTTTTGCTTAAACAGCATTATTGAAATTTGGCTTCATACTATTCAGTAGTCTTAGTTGAAGATGACTCCAAATAGAGAAAGTTATTTTATGGTCACCCAGCCGTTTAATTATACAAATATTTTGAAATGAAGTTATAAGAATTCATATAAGAAAAAATCGAAGCAAATAAATTAAAGTTAAAAAAGAATTAATTTTACTTGCTCAATCATGCAGCAGTTACTTTTTTCATGTTAAGTATTGTGAATATAATATCCTGAAAAGTCTATAGTTCAAAAACAAGACATTGCTGAGTTTTCAATGATGCAGCAACATTTGGAAAAATAGAAATATCAAGTGTTCTTATTTGTTAGAGAGTATAATATAAATAATTAAAAAGTGAAGAAATAAATAAACATATGAAATAAAAACTACAGAAAATAAATAATACATAGTACGGTATTACTTCAAAATTTTTAGACTAAACTTTAATAAAATTACATCACAACTAGGTGGTTTGGAGTGCTGAAAAATAGAATGCCTCAACTGTGAGCTTTATACAGCTACAAAATGCAAATAAATGTGGTAATGGTAATTTCTTTCAGATTGCACAATTTCACAGAATATTTACAGTTTTTGGGAATAAAGTAATGCTGTCTTCTTCTTGTGAACAATTGCAATATTTATTAATTTGTTTAAAAAATCTTGGTTGGTTTCACTGTGTCATTAAAATAAATAGGAGGAATATATATATTTCTAATCAAGAGAACAGATTTTATTTAATTTGTCATAATGTTACATATTTACAAAATGTATTACCTTAAACATCCAACTCACCAGCAAACGAAAATGGTAATGATTCAATGAATATGTATTCAGTTTTTAATTAAGTTCTACTAAAAATGCTTGCAAGATTATTCAAGAAAAATCAAATTGTTTAAAGACATGAGCATTAGTGTACCAGCAATTATATAAAAAAAAGTATAATTTGGTTACAATTACCGAAATGATAATTTTATTGAGTAAAAGTTTTTCTTTCCAAATTAATGCATATTTATTTTAATTTGAATTTCAGTTAAATATAGAAGGGGTTCTTAAATTACTGTTAGATTAAGTTTTTATAGTTTTTTTTTTATGGATCAGATAATGCAAACAAAGATATTTACATAAATACTATAGATGACCTACAACTTTGCACATTATTTGGTTAAATGCTACATACTATATTTTGATTCATGTATTATAATTATACTAAATAATGTAGTGAATCTGTAGAACTTCAGCTTTCAAGAATTGAATACTTAGTGATAGCTCAATGATAGTTAGTAAATATTTTTTAGAAATTTTTAATTTTATAAACTTTATTAATAATAAAATTCTATAAAATATCTATTGCAATCATATTTTTTTACTATCATTACTGAATAAAGCATAAGAAATGAAATACTTTTTTACTTATTTACAAACAAATCTTAATTTTTCTGGACAATTTTTTTTTATTTCGATAGCAATTCAGTTTCTCCATTGATATATTGCATCTAATTACTAAAAATATAACATTGCAGCTTTATTAGAAGCAAAGCATCGTGCAAAAGAATTTAATATGTTTCATAATTTCAAAAACTTAATTTCTGTTTTTTGATTTTAAGAGGCAAAACAAACTTACATAATATATTAAATGAATATAATGAAAATAGTTATTTTCATTTTTTAAGTATTTATACAAAAATACATCCTTTTCAATGGAAGAAATATCACATTTCTATAATTTCATATTATTGTCTGACAAAAAAAAAGTCCCATAATAAAAACATAATAAAGTTGGATAAACACTCTAGACACAAAGTTGTAGAATGCCTGAAGAGTCAAGGAAACAAATAAACATGAATGAAAATTTTTTTTGATTAAAACTTGTTTTAAATATTTACTTACTAGTTGGTATTTGTAAGGTGGTTAAGAAAATGATATATTTGTTTTCATTAAGTTTGCTTGGAAATCATTAAGGAAACCAAGGTATGAATGGTTGCTAAGCATAGGACTTTTGATATACTCTCTGTTTCACCCTAATTATAATAAAACAGGTCAGTTAAAATTAATCACAACCATACAACACTCGACATCCAAATCCTTTTTTTATTTCACATTGTTGCCGTTCACATAAAATCATAAATATTTGTTTTCCTTACAAAAATTGTTTCAATATAAAGTTGTTTTATTTAATATTATAAACTTCTTAGAACTTTAAACGTAGACAAAAGATGCTGTAGTATCCTACGATTAGTGATGGTATGCTCTAGGTTGGGTAAATTCATTGGAGTGGATCTAGGCTTAGAGTGGAGATCTTGGCCATACTTTTGGTATGAGCTCAAGACATGCATATCCATAATTTTTTGAATAACAAATAATTTTGCTATTGTTATTTTTAAATATTTGTTCCAAATATCTGTTATTTTAATAATATCATTAATTAAAAATTATTAATTAGTATTAAATATAAAATTTATTAATTAGTATTAAATACAACATTTATTAATTGTAATTAATACTTAATTTACTAATTTAAGTAACTTGTGATTGAATTAATTTATCTATTTCAGCTTACTTTTTACTTCATTAAATGATCAGCCATATTTGTTTTCTTTTTCTGGTAAAATGTCTTTGATTTGAAAATATATAAACTATTAAAGCTGGATAAACTGGAGCCAAATTGAAATTTTTAAAAAAAATTTGCAGAAACTTAGCTTCTTTCTCAAAATCTATTGGAGGAAAAGTTTACAGTTGAGAGAAAAAATTCAGAAACACAAGTAAATTACATAATGAATTTATTCGCTCAAAAGAAAAAGCCCCACACAACTCTGTACTTGAATTTTAAAAAGATACAACTGTTCTTTGTAAAACTACAATAAGGTGAAGTTTCATTGCATTTTTCACATTGAACAATGATAATAAGAATATAGAATCTTTCAGATAGACAAAAATAGCATCTTTTACACCCTGATGAAAGATACAATTGGCACTGCTGATGTAATAGGAGAAGTGTATTTCAATCTAGAATGGATAATCTAAGGTGATATTTTCTTCACTTTCAAATAAAGCTATCATTTATTCTTCTATGTTCATTTATTGTATAAAAGAGCCCCCATGAAATTTAAAAACAAAACAATTAAAAATTTAGTCTTTTTAATATGAGCTTTAGCTAATCACAGAAAGAAGACTGCTGAAGATCATAAAACAAAACATTTCTAAAAGTCAATTCAAAAGAAGTTAAAGATTTTATGCAAACATCGTGAAACTATGAAACCACATTAACAGCCAATATATATATAAATATATATTATGTTGTAGTTGTTTCTGATCCCAAGCTTCGCTAGATGACCTCCATATAACCAAAGATCTCTAAAAGTCCAAAAACAATAGCAAATAACTTAAAATCTCAAAAATCATAAAATTTAAACATTTACAAATATGATTGGAGGAGGCTTGATCTGCTTTACACCAAGGACATTCAGCAAAGATCCTCCATCCATGTTAGAAGGTGAGGGATTTAGTGTGTCCACTAAAAAAACAAGAGAGTGAGCCATTTGCTGCTTTCTAGAGATATTCAGATGGTGACACCAACGTATATTATGTAAAAGGTATATAAGAAACCTTCTTTTCCTGTATATTCAAATTCCACTACATAATATAATGTAAGTATTATTTATTAAATCACACTTTAAAATTCTTCAAAAAATTTATTCATACATAATTAAAATTATGTATTTTGATCATTTTGTACAGATGTGATCCAAAAATAATAATAGTTTTGCTTAAATAAGAAATCGGAACACTAAACACGCCCTTTTGCATCCTCATAGCACATATTCTCTTAGGTTAAAATGAAATATATATTTGCATTTTTTGTCAAAATAAAATTACTTAATCTTTATCAGAAATGGTTAATTAATAATTAAAAACTTAGTAATGCAATGCTGAATTTTTTAGTTAAATTAATGATATCATTAATCAATGCACATTATTTGTGGTTAATAGCAATAGCTTTTTATTCATACATTTAAAATCATTCTCAATTTGCTTACTTGCATAAATATTCATTAACTTTTTATAAAGTTGATGGAAATCTTTAAAATTCTACATATCTTTGTAATTAGCTGAATATAAGAATCTTCCAACCTACTGAAATTTAATCAATTATTTAATTTGAAAATATAAAAAAAAATGATAGTATAACTAGATTTTATTTTGTTATGTAGTTGTAAGCAGAGTTATAAAAAAGTTAAGAATATGGTAACTGGGATGACATATAGATAAAACTAATAAACATGCGCAAAACAGATTGCTTTTGACATTTTCTAAGATCTAAATGTTGAAAAAACATGTTGCTTTAATAATTACAAATTGTTATACTAAATATATATTAATATATTAGTATAACTTAACATGAATGGTTATTATATTTAATATTATTCAACACGTATATGCACAGCAGGTGGCCTGCGTTTTATAACTGTACATGAAGTCCAAAAGCCAATAATCACAAAATATACGGGGGTGCTTACTTTACTGCGGATGGTCAGGATGTCGCCAATTTGTTTACCTTTCGTATCGCCAAATCTAATTACTGCTAATCTCTGCACAGTCCTCTCTGGTAAACTCTGCGTGAAGCGGTATGCGCAGTAATGTATTTTTTTTATGGCGTATTGATACATGTATTTGTTATTAGGGATGACGAATATTTTACGAGCAGTTATTACGTTACCAATATCAAAAAGTCACAAATACAAGTGATCAATACTTTTCAAAGAGGGGTGTGATTCAAATCCTTGATACGATCTTACTGGTGATATTTCAATTACAGGTTTGGATCACGATAGAAAGTAACAATCGAGACGATATCACTGAAATTTGCCGGAGCGGTGACTTTACTGGAAAGTATCAATCGATACGATCTGTCCAATGGAAGCTCTCGAAAGAAATCTGTGAATGGATTGAAAAGTGAACGGACCGGTTATTGAAATTATCGTATCATTGAATTGCATATCACTGAAATTTATCGGAGCGGTGATTTCACCGGAAAGTGCGAAGTCACCGCTCCACGTTACTGGAGTGACTTCCGATATTTGCATATGATGGTGCACTATTCCATACAGATCATTTTTAATTGCTCGTGACATGATTGACTTTGATTACATATTCTGTTTACAGCTGGCGCCATCTATTGGTAGAATATAGAAATAAAGTAAACATTTTAAAGAAATTACATATATTTTTAATTCACCTGTTCCAGAAAATGGTTCACTCCAATAAAAAATTAAATAAATAGTTTTGAGAAAAAAAATAAAATTTAAGAAGTAAGTTGAAACAGATAAATTAATTCAATCACACGTTATTTAAACTAGTAAATTAAGTATTAATTACAATTAATAAATTTTATATTTAATATTAAGTAATAATTTTTAATTAATAATATGATTGAAATAACAGATATTTGGAACACATATTTAAAAATAACAATAGCAATATTATTTTTTATTCAAAAAATCGTGGATTATGCATCTCTATTTGTTATGGGATGTATCACTACGCAGTAAGGCAAACAGGCGATTTTTAAATTAGAAGTGTTTTCGCTTCTGTTTTAAAACTAATTATCGGCCTAAGTGGCAATAAAAATAGCATGAAATAAGACTAAGAGGAAATATTATATGGCAAATATAAATTAATGAATTAAAATAAACCAAGGAGGAAGGGAATTTCTCATGCACGATTTACTTATAACTTTAATGCTTTCTTTTCATGCAAAGTTAGTGAAAGTATGAAAGTGTAGAATGAATAGTAAAAATAAATTGATAATTGAAAAATGTAAAGATAAAAGGTTATGCACGAAATTATGTTAATAATTAATGATAAGTTGATTAAAAGATATCAAATTGAAATTAAGAGATTAAAAAATATTACTTACTGTTTATTCTTATTTATTAATGTTTAATTATAAATTGTTTCCATGAATTATACATTTTCTTCTAGGAATCGTGAAATAATCTTTTTAATTCTATGCTACTTTGCTCACAATGTAATCTTACACATTAACAGAATCTAGTAATTTTATGTTATTGAATAGTTTCAGTAACATAACTATTATTAATCTAAAAAATATTCATAATTATAGGCATTATTTCCGGTTAAACTAAAGGAATATTTCATTAAGATTTTTAAATGTGAAAAGTTCGTTTTTTTTAATTGAAAAATAATGAAATCCTTAGAATCTTCTTTCATGCCTTTTGCATCAACACATCCTGGAAAGATTCTTAACAGAGGATAAGGCAGTATAAAATTTATGTAAAACGATAATAATACAGTCCTGAAAATGCTTTGAACGATTGATAAATTTATAATTTTTTTCTCTCACTCCACTTCTGTTGTTGTATTAGGACATCATGCAGCATTTAAAATAATGTACTAAATTAATTATTATTTGCTGCTTCAGACTCAGAAAATAATAATAATAAATTGATCCGTTGAAGAAATTCCCTTTTTTTTCCCCGACCAAATCGAAGATTATAATCTACGTAGGAAAAATGATTGCGAAGCAGAATTTTCAGAAGATTCTTATAAAAAACAAAATCTAATAAATATTTTCTCAATAAATTTTAAATAAAAAAAGCATTTAATTCAAATTTTTTCTAAATGTAATAAAAATAAATAGATAAATAATAAAAATAATAGTCGTTAATAGACAACCACCAGTTTGATGGTCTCGTGCTGATCTGGTCTGGTCACGAGAAGCTGGCTTTCTGCTATTTTTCCCGCCAAATAATGGCGTTGATTGATCATACCTTTCGGCATCCATCGGGGAGAAAAGACGGCGAACTTTCTCTTTCAATGGAAGAAGGAGGGGTGGAATGTTTATGACCCTACTTCCTGCTTTAAATGGTGTGAAAAAAGGTTCCTTGTACACACCCTGAAAAAGAAGAAGGAAAAAAAAAATACACCGATACCCACATTCACGTACAAAAGCAATGACAACGTATTCCTTCATGCTCATCGAAAAACGATTCAAGTGAAACCGGGAAAAGTATTGAGCTACAACACAACATTTAAAAGACAACGTTTGTCCTTGGTGCCCCTCTCACTCAAACGTACCTACCTGTGAAAAGTGCGGTTTATGATGGATTCGCCCATCCCATAGGGATACACGTTGCGATTGAGACGCTAGTAGCTTTTTGAGCCAAATAAGCGATAATTACACTATTATAAGTGCAAAACATTGCCAAAAAGATGCCAAGGTTTAAACCATTTGATTTTTAACTCAATAGATGGCGCTTCAATTATGATGACGATGAATTATGACGAAACGTAGTAGGCGTATATAGCTTTAAACGCGGAAAAATTAAATTTAGTTTAATTTAACAAAGTGCAATTGCATTAACAAGTTTTTTTTCCGCCTCACACTGATTTTTGGATTGTACTTTCAATTGGTAAGTGTTTTGCCTTCTTATTTCAATGAATTTGTTTCTATTTTCATGGTCTTTTGTAGTTTGATTTGCTGTGTTCTTACTCGGATTAAAAAAATTTGGAAATGATTTTACTTGTTATTGTATAATTATCTTTAATTTTGTGATATTAATTTTATCTCCAAAACCTCAATTTCCTGGGATTTTCAGGTCACGAGGGGTCAGTTTGTTGGACGAAACTCAGACCCCTCACAGAAAAAATCCCTGGTTTGAATCCTTGCCTGAAGGTTACCCTTGAGAAAGTCTTCAGGCCGGATTCATTATATCTTTCTTTTTGATTCTTTGGCTGTAAACTTAATATTTATTTTTAATAATTCTTCTAATTTGGTTAGTTACTTCTATTACTCGTTCCATAAATTAGAAATAGAAACGTGTTTGACGATTGAAACAGCTTTCTATTTGGTTTGAATTAATGTTTCATTAAATGCAAATATTTAGAAAATGTAATTATATTAATAAAAATTAGATCGTGTTGAAATTCACTCGTATCTTGCCTAAAACTAATGAAAGCTGCAAAATAAGCGATAATTACTCTATTATGAGTTCAAAACATTGCCAAAAAGATACCAAGGCTTAAACCAATCTGAACACGTCGGTATCCTTTACCATAGAGTTAGTCTGTACAATTTGCGAGATTCTCGTCCTGAACTCCGTATGGAGAACACGTCCGAGAAAGTCGCTCTGTCAGCTTTGACGGAGGAGGAGCTGCTTTCGTGGGAAAAGTCCCCCCAAAAGGCAAAGAAGATGAAAAAAACCAGAGCTAAGACCTCCCGATCTGGTCCTTTTCAGGACCGTAGCGGAAAGGGCGACTAAAGCTCATCTTCAGAGGAAGAAATGATTGAAACTCAACTTTTCCAAATGAATGCCGAACAAATCCAAGGAATTTCAGTGGAAATAATTAAAGAAAATAAAGACCAAAGACCCATCTCCCTGTCTTCAATCCAGATAACCGAGGATTATATTGCAGAGAACAGCCTACAAGTCACACAAGCCATCTCATTAAAAGAAACACTAGGCAACTGGATCCAAGTTCTCTCTGCAGCTAAGACGGAGAAGGAACATAGCCAGGTGAAAAAGGAGATTGCACAGGTAAGGGACTGTTTGAACAATTTACTGCTGAAACTAGGGATCCCCCTTTTTAAATTACCTGAAAATGTGAGGAAGTTAAACCAAATTTGTGAGAGAATAAGAATCAAAAATACTCCTAGTACAACCTCAACTGAAGTTAAATCTAATGCAAATAATAATGTCAAAAATATTCCTAAAAGAAAAATAGACTTAAATGCTAAATCAACAAATAAAAATGTAGCTTCGCCGAAAGATAGCCCAGTTCATAAAATACGAACTTTTTTACAAGGAAAAAAAATAATATTAAGAGTAAATTAATATAATGACATTTATGTATAAAATATAAATAAGGATATATTGTAGGTGAAATTCGACAGATGGCGCCAACAAAGAAATATCTTTAAATAATATTAACAACGAAACTATTTTTCCTTCATATTTGTTTTAATTAGCCCTTATATTTGTTATTTACCTTTGCAAAAAATTTCATATTTTTTGAAGCGATATTTCGGGAGACAATGTGATCTAGGATCTTTTAACATTAGGTCTATGGAGCAGAAAAAGAGTATAGATCATCCTTAAAGGTAATTGACAAATTGAGTACTCAATTTGTCTTTGTATTCATACACGATACGCAGCGCATTTGCTCAAGATATAATTCGTCATTTTCAAGGACGCAAATCTAAGCTTCATCTATTACGTTATTACAGCATATACGTTCACTGAATAATTTCTATCATGGCTTTAATATGAGAACAGAATAACACGAGATTATATTTTTATATATAACAAGCTTATTTTTAACCCAGAGGTATCACTTATATTTAAACTAGTTTCTGAAAGAATTGTACTTAAAAAAACAGTACACAGAAATACTCATTTTTAACATTGTGTAAAACAATCTACTCTTAATTTCTTTCTTCCTACTTTGACCGATCGTCCCAAGTCACTTCGCGAATTGGCCGGCCAAAGCCCGAAATCAAGAAAAGATCGGATATTGGCCAGTAAGTTTACAGCAACGTTGGCCTAAACGTGAATTGGCCGGTCAATTCGCGAACTGGCCGATTTCGGGCTTTGGCCGTAACATATATAAAAAATAAATCATTCTAATTTGTGTATTATTAATATAGAAATAGGAATCATTTTTTCTGCACATCAAAATTAAATTTCTTCCCTCCTTTCTTTCATTCATTTTTTGGGATAAAAAAAGTAGAAAATATGTGGAGATTCACTGGTGTCCTTCTACGGCTTAAGATGGTAAAGGATATTTCTCTCCCAGAATTTAACAGATGTTATGGCGGAGACGTTATAAATCTTGTCTCTGGATTATCTATAAATAGGTTGTTTACAAAAACAGCAGATTTACATCAGAGCTTACACCAATGAATGAGATGTGGTAACATGCATTTATCCCGTTGAAAAATACAGAAGATTTCATTAGCATCATTGATGAGCATGAAATAATTGATCGACTTAATCGCAGAGGTGCATTTTTTGGTTGCTGAAAAACTGCATATTCTTTAGAGCTTCAATTATTTGAAGCTCTAAAGAATATGCAGGGAGCAGAATATGCTCCCTGAAATTATTTGTTTTTTAGTTTTTAAACCTGTTTGGTTATTTGCCCACATTTAGAGTTCCTTGTGTACAACTAAAATGTTAAATAATAATAAAAACAGACAAACAAAAAAGAAAATAGAAAATCAGTCTATAAGTAAGTGATAAGCAAGCTGAAGTTACCCAGAAATCAACCTCAGAAGGCATAAAAATTTTTCTCTCCACGCAATAGCAGCTAAATACCAAAAGTAAAATCCTACTTATTCCAGATTTAGTGGTGTTTTAGTAGCTATCATTTGGTTTCAATTTCGCTTTTGCATTGCTCCGACGGACTCATGTGCCTTAGAAACCATTTATTTAGAGGTAAACTTTTTGGTAAGATATGCTTTTTAATTGTATTCTCTTGTAAACTAGTTTTGGTTGTAAAGGTCATTTCTGGACTGATGAATTCCAACTGACTTTGAGGGACAGACAAAGTATTATAAGCGAGCACTATTTTTTCGCACAAGCCTTCAGCCCCTAACCTTGGCGAATTGAGACTTCAAATCCAATAAATAACCGACTTATGATTTCTCAAAGTTGTAGACACATTGTTCTGTCAGATTCTTTAATATCAACGAGCAAAAGGAAAAAAAAGAAGATATCCAGTAATTTCAATAGGTTTTTAAATTTATCCTAATAAAGGCATTATTAATGCACATATCATTAATTAGTTCTTCATCTGTATTTTTCTTTCTATACATGTATATCACTGGCTCGCAGAAAAATGTTTTTACAAGAAAAATAGGCCGTTTTTTTTAAACGTGCTATTGATACATTGGCTTTTTTCCAGAATAATCTCTCAATTTTGGGATTAAAGGGTTCCAGATTTGAAACCTAATTCCACTAGAGACTTAAAACGTTCTTAAGCCTGTTGCATATTAAAGCTGAAACCAGAGTCTTCTCGCTGACGTGATGCAGAATAAGCGGCTCAAGTATCATTCGATCACATTAGTATAGAGATGATGGCTCTCATATAAAAAGTACCTTTCACTAGATGATGGCTCTCATATAAAAAGTGCCTTTCAAAATAGTTGAAATATTCGCTAAATGAAAACTTTTTTATCTCATTTACAGAATTAAAAATTAAGAATAACATTATAATTACAACAAATGTCTCTAGATTATAATAAGAAATAAGTAAAATTTTATCTGTATACGGAGGAACATTGTTAACTCATATATTTAAACCGAAGCGATTAAATTGATCTCCAATTGTTTTTATAACTTTACAAGTTCATTTTTCACCGAAAGTAAATTGATAGAAGGGGAAAAAACGTTACTATCAAGAATAAAATCATGAAAAATAATGAGTGAGAGAAGCATTGCTGGCTCATTCGATTGAACCGCGGCGATTAAAATGAGCGAGCAATGTTTTTGCAAGGTTATAAGTTCTATTTCCACTCAAAGAAGAAAAAAAAGAGTCACAACAAGAAAAAGAACCTTCAGATAAATTACATATCTGAAATGATGCACACTGCAAATGAAGTTTGCCGAGAAAAAGCATTCAAGAGAGTATGCAGATACTAACCTTGGTACCATTGAAGTGACGGGAGAAAATGATCCCTTAAAGCAGGTATATTCAGGTCGGGAGGAAAGTTTAAGTACAAGTTTTCGAAGAAAGGAAAATGCGCGTTCCATTTTTTTTTCCACGGTGAAAAAAAAAAAGCATTTGTTTATAATGGGGGAACATCTGAAGAAAAAAAGAATATAAAGAAATTTATCGATCGAAATCGTCATTTAGTAACTCAGTATACACGGGAAATGGACAGAAAAAAGTTGAGCTTGCTTGTTTTAATAATTCTAGCTACAGCAGAATTAATTTTTATAATATCAAACCACCTTGAGACGACTGACAACGAAATTAAAATTAATAATAAAACGTGCTTTCGTTCGATAAATATAGGAAGGAAATTATTTTATCATGAATGTTTAAAACAGGGTACAAATATTCACGACATACGATATTTTTTTAACGTAAATTCAACATATTTATCAGCAAGCTGTTTAGGAGTTCAACTGACTGAGAAGGAATTTCAGAAAGTATGTGAACAATGTTCAAACTGAAACATCCTTCGTGTTTACTATGTGTGGGAACATCGCAGTCGGGTAAAACCTCGTTGGTGCGACGAATGATTGCACATAAAGCATATGATTTTGAATTTAAAAATATTATCTGGTGCTATAAAGTTTTTCAGCCATGGTTTGCTGAAGAAAAAGAAATGAAATTTGTTCAAGGTTTTCCAGAAAAAGTCGAAAGCGGAAATCTATATCTATTTGATGATCAGATGGATCAACTTTCCCAACATTATGCGGAATTGTTCACTATTACAGCACGCCATTCTAGAATCAGTGTAATTCTTATTTTGCAGAATCTATTTCCCCAAAATAAAGTGATGCGAGACATAAGTCTGAATGCACAATATGTAATATAATTTAAAAACAATCGTGACGTGGGACAAATCCAGTGTTTCGCAAGACAAGTATACGGAAATAAGGCAGCATATTTTATGGATGCTTACAAAAAGAGCACGCAAGGAAATTTTAACTATTTGTTGGTGGACCTACACCCGAGAACGGATGAAAAATTTAGGCTCAGAGAGAGCGTGTTCCCTGATTCCAATGGATTTTATTGGATATATTTACCGATAAAATGAAGAATATAAAGAAGCATTATCACTTACTGAAACTACTACTCAGCGCATCTCCAGCACAAAAAAAGAGCAAGAATATGGACTAACAAAAGTCAGTTACATTGCTTATGCGAAATTTGTGTAAACGTCTTAGGTGGTAATTTATCGGTGAGTGTAAAGAAATTACGTAAATATAAAACGGCCATAAGAAAAATTGTTAATAAAAAATTATCTTTAGAAAAAAAGTAGAAAGAATTAATCAACCAAACGGGAGGCTTCCTCCCTCTCATTCTTCCCGCAGTTCTATCTGCGTTTGTAGACCTTGCCGGAAAAGCAATAGGAAGCTGAATTTAATATTCGCAGCAATGTCTCGAAGAATGGCTCTCGTTCCTGAAGATTTAGCAGCAACTTACTTTTCGAAAACACCAGATACCGGAATATATGGTATTGAAAACCAAATATCATGAGTCAAAGTATTCGGATGACGCAAAAGCAAAACTGTTGAGCCAACTGCTTTTAAAATATCAGTATGCTATAAACGCGCCTAAACCACCGATACGTGTAACTATTGAAGACTAAGGAACAAGTTCAAGAATCGCCTAAAAGTAACTAAGTGGAAGATCCTATATTACGTGATATCATACTTTCAGTTCCTGCGAACTTCCAAAAATTTATTTCGCCTATTGCTAAAAAATTGATTACGTGCAGCTATGCTTGGAATGAATATGGTGAATTGATGAAAGATAATGAAATCGTTAAAAACACAAACCTTATTGACTTATTTTCATATTTAATGAGAAATGTAAAGAAAGGTCATGAACCACATGGTTTTTCAGTGTTTTGGAGGGGCATTAAAGAGATAAAAATACCAACACGTTGGATTGGCAACCAGAAGCTAGTAGAAAATTTCGGATTTGGCACAGACGCAGGCGAGATCCAAAATGAAATTAATCTGAAATCTTCAGATTCAAAAGCAAAGAAGAAGAAACAAAACTCGAAAAGAAAATGGAAAGAATATTAGAAGCAGCATATTACGATTTCGCAAATCCTGCATCATTTGGCGGAATAAAGAAACTATCAGCAATCTCTAAAGTTCCATATGAGAAAGCTAAACGCTGGTTAATGACCCAAGATACTTATTCGTTACATAAACCAGTTCGGTATAAATTTTCTCGGATGTCGACGCTTTCATATGGTATAAATGATTTATGGCAATGCGATCTTGTGGATTTACAGCATTTAGCAGAACATAATAATGGGTTTAAATATTTACTCACCGTAATTGATGTATTTTCGAAGTATGCCTATGTTATACCTCTTAAAAGCAAAACTTCTGTTGCTGTAAAGAATGTCTTTGAAAAAATTGTTAAAGCAGGTTAAGCCTAAACACATTCAAAGCGATAAGGGCAAGGAATTTTACAATGCGCAACTTCAGTCATTGTTTAAGAGCTACAGCATTAACCACTATTCAGTTGAAGGTGATCATAAAGCTAGCGTTATTGAGAGGTTCAACAGAACATTAAAAAACAAAATGTTTAGGGTATTCACATATAGAAAATCTTATAGGTATGATGATGTGCTACAGTCTCTAGTAAAGTCATATAATGACAGTGAACATCGTAGCATTGGTATGGTACCTTCAAAAGTCACTCGTGATTTTGAACCACATATCTTCAAAAAACTATATGGTTACACACTGAAGAACTCGCGAGTGATTTTGAATAAGGGAGATTTAGTAAGAATATCGAAAGCGAATAAATCGTTCTGACGAGGATATTTACCAGGGTGGAACGATGAGGTGTTTATGGTGTCAAAAGTATATCCCTCTTATCTAACTACATTCGAGCTTCAAGACCTTAAATCAGAAGCTATAAAAGGATGATTTTATGCAGAAGAACTCCGGAAAATATTGAAACGCTCCGAGGATTATTGGCATATAGAAAAGGTGCTTAAAGCAAAGGGAAGAGGTATGAAGAAAGAATATTACGTGAAGTGGAAAGGCTTTGATAATCGGTTCAACTCGTGGGTAAAAGCAGCATGGATGAAGTGAAAGATTTTTACATTACGCTTCCCAGCAACTGTAGCATGGATTACTTTCCAAAAAATACGCAAGCATCATTCAGAACGAAATTGTCTCGTCCAATAATACTAACTGGTGAAGGGAAGTTGGTTTATCAGAAATATTCGTTCCTCGAACCTGGTTCAACATCGGAAATCATAATAATAAATATTTGATAACTTACGAGGAAACAAAATTGGTGGAAAAGGATTTTCTTGAATACTCTATCAGAATAAAAATTGAACAGGGAACTTCTGATGAGGATATAATCGATAACATTAACCAAAGTATTGAAGCAATATGTGGCCATTTCGTCTCCTTCGAATTGGATCACAAGAATATGAATATACTTATTGCTCCGAATTACGAACTACACTTGACAGCTGCTGATTCACCAAGATTATTGTCCTCTATTATAACTCTATCCTCTCTATGTTAAACTTACCTAGAGAGGATAGTTATAAAAACATCGGAAAGTTTTGTGTACAGAAAACCATCAAAGACCAACAAAGACAATATTTTTAAAATTATTGCTCGAAATCTGAAAAGGCATTTTATAATTCACGTCACCAGGTTTAATCATAAGTATACTGATATGGACAACATACATCACGAACTCTTTCAGCATATAAATCATAATCTAATGCAGAC
>JAPMOR010070395.1:328919-378277 GCA_026543865.1 Argiope aurantia
GAGCCATCATCTAGTGAAAGGTACTTTTTATATGAGAGCCATCATCTCTATACTACTGATCACGATTGAATATTATGAGGTCAGTTCTGAAATGCTTTTAAATGAAAACGTAATGTTACTAAATCAAACAAATTGCTCTCCTTTCTTTCATTTGATTTGTTGCATTTAGATCCACTCTTTTGGGTATAAACCGGATGTTGATCCTTCTCTGAGAAAGGGTTTGGATGCGGGCCAATGCAGATAATAACTATTGAATTCAATAATAACTATTGCCGGATTGTAATCAACTATTAAACGACACTATAAAATACTACTAATATAATAATACAGAGGTATAAAATTTCACTTTTATCTGGGGTTTACACAAACTGTTGTAAATTAGATGTTATTTCTTATGCATTTTTAAATATAATATATATTTTTCTGTATCAGATAAGGTTATTTTATAATTGTGAAACTAAACATTTCGAATTTGAAACATTTTTAAAAGCGTTTGTATATGCGATTTACAAAACACATTCATTATTTTAATGAAATTTACTTAATAAAGAAAAATAAAATAAATAAGAATGAGTCAAACGTATATCTAAAAATAAATTGAATCATCAAAATTATTTATTTATAAATTATTTAATTGAATAATGTAATTTATTTTTCTTTTCCTTCAAGCCTGTGTTATTTAGATTTTGAAATTTGTTCCACGTCTTTTTTTTAACCTTAAACAGTTATCTACTAAAATATTCACATTCCAATGTCCTTGATATCGGTTTTCCTGCGTTTTATTTTTTGGTTAAATCTCTCACACTATTCTCCACTCAGTGCATCAAGATTTTCAAGAAAATATTTAAGATGCGAGTGCAAAAAATGTGCTGCATTGTAACATATTCTGATCCTAGATTTATATTTTTTCTTACTGTCTTTCTTTTCTTATCTAATGTTGATTTTTATATCCACTATTCCTGTCATATAGGAAACAGTAAAGTTTTGCATAGCTAAACTGAGGGGGAAATAAAATTTTTGTTTGATTCCTAATCAACTAACAGTCAATGAAATCAAATCGTTAAGTAGCTCGTTTAAGTACACACACACACTGTCCTTACTGACTCAGAAACAGAATCTATTTCACAGGAAAAGGTTGCTTTTCTCCAATGATGAGAATACAATGAATATATATATTTATTGTAATATAAATATTCATTATTCCCAATGAATATATAAAAGAAAGTAATATAAACGGCAATGTTATTTTTAAACATTAAAAATAATCACACACGCACAAATCGTTAATGAACCACAAATCTAAGAAATATCCAAACAAAAAGAATTGTTGGAGAGCAACGTAAAAGAGTTGTTGGAGTTTTATTTAAAACAAATTAGGTCAGTCTGTTTATCTTCCATAGATTTGCAATCACTGTCTTTTTTTATTTTAATTTGACATGAGGTCATACAAGTATACTTCCTGAAACTATTAGTCTTTAAAGAATTTCCAACATAATTAGTTTTGATTTTTACTGCAATTGAAATCTTTATAGTAAATTTCAGCTTTTAATTTAGAATTTTACTTCAGATAATTTTATCTGCTTTTCATATCCACAGATTCTTTAACAGCCTTTAGAAACGTTTTATCTTTTATCCAATATAAAGAGCATCAAAATCGTTCAAAAATACGATTGCATTTTCTCACGCTGACGATTAAAAAATATTGATGTCAGATAGGTCACAATTATGTCAAATTAATGACTTAAACATATATTTGTCAAAATAATTTGTATTTTCGAAAGAAAAGAATGATAAAAGATTTGTAACTGTTTTGTTGTAGAAAAAACAGATTATTCGTCTTCTCCTTCTTGAGAAAGGTAATTTGTAATAATTACAAACATTGGATTAAGGAAATTTGAGACTTTCTGTATTATGAGGCCACCGTAAATAACAGGTATATATAGTTTCACATTTCAAAACATTTTTAATTAATCAACATGCTAATGATTTTAGATTAATTATTCTTATTTAATTATTCTTATTTATTTCTTTGTGAAAATATATTTATTTATTTTTTAATATGTATGTCCTGTAAAAATGACTAACGTAATAAAAGTTTTGAAAAACTAACCATAATTATTAATTAATGTTTTTCTTACTACAAGAAAAGCAATTAATTATCAGTATAGGTTATGAGGAACTTCAAACAAATATAAGTTTCAAAATTATTATTTTAATAATTCAATGTAAAGACACATTATAGTCCTAATATTTCATAATTAATACAATTTGTATTCTTTATAAATTTATTTATCTGGAAACTGGGATGATAGCATTTTTAATTAACCTTTCTGCGACTGCGATGCCTCTTCACTGCCTCTATCTGTGACGCACGTGTACAAAGGTAGGTGTATTAGATCAACTTTGCTTTCAAGATTCACAATACTGAAATTTTATTTGAAAATTCTGAATTTAAGGCATCTTTGGATAAATAAACATGATTTATCACTCCCCAATTCGCTGAATGGCTGGCCAGATCGTGGGTAAAAATTGAAATGCAAGCACCTCTTTATGGTGAGTTCTGGGTTATTTCATTAAAAAAAAAAAACATTCTTGTCTATTTAGAAAGTATAAAATTATTCTCATAAGTGAATTATCCAGAGAGATAAAAATTTATTATTTTAAATATCAAAATACGCACGCTTGCAGGTTTTCCTCTAAATTCCAAAACTTTAGAGGTTCTGATCGAACTCAAAATGTAGCACATTTTTATAAATATGATTTTTCTGTTATTTGGCAACTAAAGTGAAGACTCAATTAGAAATTGAAAATGTAACCTGCTTTTTTTTTTTTTTTTTTTTTTGTGAGTGTGTTGGGTCTTTTGCATTAGCTGAAGAATCAAGAAATACTTTTTTCAATATTTTGCTGTTGATTAGTTAGCGAAGACGCAACTTTTGAGCCCTAGTACAATTTAATACGATCAGTTTTTTTTTTCTTTTTCCCTCGCCTCACAATAGTGAATAATACTCACTCAACTCGGACAGACAAGCTAGTTGTAAAACAACCCCCTCCATTTTTAATGCAGCAAGCTATTTTTAACTGAAGTTGTCATGGCAACTGTGAATCACTTGTTGCTGACCTCTATTTCTCTCCGAACTCTTTCATAAAGCATCCAAATCAATACTCTCTTGCAAATGGCCTATGAAGAGTATTTTTCCGAGCAGTGATCAGTCCCAATTAGTACGGATTCCCGAGACTCCTTTGTATTAATTTAGCACACTCTTATTATAGTTATCAAACTTAATATTTACTACTCATATTATAGTTATCAAACTTAATATTTACTGATTTTCGCTGTTTATTTTGCATTTTCCCAATGATTCTTTAAAACTGTTCTTAAAAAAAGTATTTTTCTTCATTAGGGAAATATTCGAAATTTTATGATGCATTTATATTGACATTTTTTCCATGAAATTTACTCCCCTATCTCTTGAGTTCAATAAAATTGCCATTAAAAATTGAAATAATACTTGAAATTTAAAATTAATTTAAAGTTAACATTTTATTTCAATGATCAATGATATTTTCCAATAATCATTACGCTTACGAAGACTAGTTTTTAATGTTATACGAAAATCAATCGTCACAAATAAGGACATTTTTTTCTCCTTTTTTTCAAATGTAATTTTCACCTCATCTTTTCAAAAATAGACCATTATGATACCATTTAAAATCGTATAATAACACTTTAAGAATAGGGGGTTTTTTTCGACCCGCGAATTCTGACAAATAGATACTTATAGTTATTTTTTAACAACTCTATTTTTTTTGTTTGAAAAAAGTCGAATTTTTCGAAACCTAAAACCGTATTCATTTGAAATTTTAGTCATTTATTACCTTCTATGTAACACATATGCAAATGGTATTACAAAAATTTCGTTCAAATTAAAAAAAAAAAATATTTTACAAATTTGCACTTCTTAAAAATACACTCCTGACCTAACTAAATTATCATAACGTTTAATAGATCATTTTATAGGCCTCTTTATATCTAAAACTATTTATTTTAAACTTGATCACTTAAATTCATAGCTTTATAAGTAAAAAACAAAAACCGGAGTCTTAAGTATTGTAATTTTCTTCTTCCTGTCACACTTATTTGGTGACATATTTAGGTGCTGACCTTGAGGCCTGTTTGGAATATCCAACTCAACTAACTAAACTAATAAAATCATTATTATCTGTCTCTTTTATATTAAAGCACAACTCAACTGAACTATATTAAGGTGTGTAAAAAAGATGGAATTTATTTTTATTTTATTCAATCTAAATAATCTCTTCGATCATAAAAGATCATCTCCTCTAATAAATATTCACATCCTGAAAATCGATTCGAATGCCAATAAACAAATAATGCGACAATACAAAATATGCAAAGGGAAAGTATTGTAATTGTCAAAAAATTCGACTTCGAGATTTTGACGCAACTCCACGTTTTAGACTATCTGAGTCCGAAAAACACAATATCGGAACTACGTCTGTCTGTGAACACGATACTCAAAAACGTTTGTGCAAGACGGATGAAATTTGGTACGAGGTCTTTAGATCAAATTTGTAAATTTCTATAAAATTTTGAACGAAATCCATTAAAAGAAAGTCAGTTTGTTAGGCTGTCCGAATAAGCATGATAACTACAAAACGTAAAGAGCTAATATTGGTAAAATTTGATACTCAGTTTTAACATCTAAAATTTATATCCTTTTCAAATTTTGAACCAAATCTGTCAAAGAAGTGACGGTCTGTCGATCTGTATTTTTGCATGCGATTAAAAACTCAGAAACACAGATAAAAAAAGTTAATTCCTTTTTTAAAAAAAATTGAAATTGTAGTTCTATATCAAATTTTGTTGTCAATCAGTTGAAAAAAATAATAATAAAGACACCCAAAATGCATGTTGGGTTTTCTTTACTGTACTACGAAGCACAGAATTCTCATGTAAGGGGCTCTGAAAATAAAGATCTGAGTATTTATTCATTATGTTCACGAGCTTGTGGAAAGTTCAGAATTTTCTGTGGGATAAGAGAGGAAAACACCTTTATAGGAGAGTATGCAACATAGTTACGCGGAGACCACTGCCGTTAGTTGAAATATTCTTTGATTTTATTAAAAATTGAAAAATGCAAATAAATTTGCCGATATCAACTCGGTTAACAGAAACCTCTGTTACTTGGGGCCCGAATAATCGATGGCTACTGTATTTATAAACATTGCCTCTTAATAGGAATTAAAAATACTTCATCGTTGGAGGATCAATTCATTTAATTTTCAATATTATTTGTGCGAGCTATTTTTCTTTTAATTACTTCGATTTTCTATACCTTATTACTTCTAAAATATATATTATTTATGAGAGATACGTGCATATTAGAGACATATGGAGACGTGCATAATACCTCGTTATAACGCAAGACTTAACCCTCTAGCTGTGTAATTCTTTAAAATCACTATTTAGATGCGATGTTTGCAAATAAGTTCAAATATTTTTCAAAGAAAGTGAGCTGATACTATATGTTACACGATAATAATATAATAAAAATCTGTAATAATAAAATTAATACACTAAGCTGCGAAAAACGCGGGATACAACAGAAAATGGACCGATTGCCAACCCGCGAAAATCGAGGGATACGCAGTTGGAGTGTTAAAAGAAATAATCAGCAAATCGATCTCAAGGGTTTTAGAAAGTGAAATACCTGAACTCGATCAGCTCAAGGAAAATTCCTTTGCCAGCAAATTATGTGAAGGGGAATTACAGAAAATTTACAAAATGCTTTTTTTACTTTCTCGTAAACGAAGTATTGTAATTGTCAAAAAAATCGCACTCGAGATTTTGGCGAATTTCTACGTTTTTAACCTCCCTAAGTCAAAAAAAAAAAAAAAAAAAAAAGTCACATTATATCTCTCTGCGAACACGATGATTCGAAAATACTTTGAGCTAGATGGCTGAAATGTAATATATGAAATTACGATCAAATTTTTTGATTTTTATGAAATTTTGAACGAAATCCATTCAGAGGAAGTCTATAGGTCTGCTTGTTCGAATGCACGTGAATTCGATAACCACAAAACGTAAAAAGCGGGATAGATAAAATTTGGCACACAGGTTTAGAAAATAAAATGCAAATTCTTATGAAATTTCGATACAACGGTGGGAAGATTTCTATCAATCATTTCGCATACATGTAAATGCTATGATTTGCATCCATGAAATTCGGTATATGATATTGTGGCTACAATTACAGTTAAATGCCAAATTTTGGTTTCAATTATCAGAAAAAAGGCATTCAAATTACATATTCATATGATAGATTCTATAAAAATTCTAGATTGACTACAAAAATCTATATTTCGTAACTATTGTTCGCCAGTGCCATGCAAGGCGTTCATGGCTTTAAGAAGGTCCTCACTTTTATGCGAGGGGAGGGGGATAAGACTTTATTGGAGAGTATACTAGAAAGTTTGGTTACCATTGAATTGGCGTAGTATGGGCAAATATGGCTCTTGCGCCAATAAAACACAACAAAATATAAACCACCACCACCACCACCTAGAAATTTTGGGGGAGACCACTCCCACTGACTGAGTGATTGCAATCATTGACGTATTTAGATGATTTGTGGTCCTAGGCAATACGCATTAGATAGTCGAGCTAGAGGTCTTAAGCAGCTGTCTAGTTGGAAATATTCCACTGCTAATATTTCCTAAAGCTAGAATTTTGCAATTGGTTTTTCATTCGCTTCCCAATGTCTCAGAGGTTTGGAATTTTGTATACTTAGGTATTTCTGAGAACAATACGTTATTTTAATATATTCAGAACTTAATTCTAATTTAATCGATTAATTTAATTAAATTTTTATCTCATATGAATGGTGTAACTTGGTAGTGAGCTTAAGTTCGGTAAATATATATATGATAGAGTAATATATATACTAAGTGGGGAAGTATAAATTTCTACTAATAATAAAGATAAATGTGTGTATTGGATCACACAGGCCAGACTGCTTAATTAGAGCGATCAAATATGGCACATATATACTTTAAAGGGTGGGAATCTGCATTTCAGGGCGATTTTTTAAAATTCGATTAAACTTTTGATTATCTAAAAATTGCGCAAAATTTTGATGTATTTCAGCGATAACCTGAAAATATATACCACAAAAATCACTTTTTTTCCTTTTATTTAATTTGAAAACTTATTTTAAGTATATTTCACAAAAATATATTTCATCGTTGAAGTGAAACCCGAATTTTTTTCTCTGTTATTAGTATTCCATCCTTACTTTTCCCCTATTGTTGATGATTGAGAAAATTTGGCTTATTTTTTCATGTCGAGTAGATTTCTGTACCAGGTATGCTTTTAAAAATTTCTTTTGAAGTTTTGTTGTATTTACACTTAAGGTTCAACTTTTAAAATCAAGCGGCGAAAAATTTTTAAGGCACGACTATTTTTAAACATTCCTGTTCTTTACTCTGATTTATATCAGAGTAAAGAAGATACAGAGCATTATATTGAATGCATGATATACAGAGATATTGAATGCATGAAGATACAGAGAAAAAATTAAGGAAATGCGTAGAACAATGAACAGAATGGTGTAATGCTCCTAAAATAATATGAGTTAGATGCCTATAAAAATTTGAATTTAAAAATATCTCGCTTTGGAAGCCATTAAGACGAAGTTAGATAAAATAATTAATTGAAAGCATTGGAAACCATGAATCCCTCAAACCAACTGTGCCCCAAAAGCGGCTTATACTATAATAAATAATTATAACAAATGTTATAATTATCAAATATCAAATCAGCTGCTTATGGCTAAGTACTGTTCGTTTCACTACTATCTTTGAATCCCAAAACAGAAACTGAAACAACTAATCTCACTACTATCTTTGAATGCCACAACAGAAAATTAACAACTAAGTTCACTTCTATCTTTGTAATTCTCAAAGCTTAGATTCCTGCTGCCTTGAAAGAGCGAATCACTGTGGCGTTTTTTATTCTTCCGCAGGATACTACGGACCAGCGGGGGGTTTCCAACTAGGCCACAGGTAGATTAGCATACATGATTAAAAAATGTTTAGCCTAATTTCAAAATAGATAAATTTGAGAAAAAAATCCAAATTCTACCATTTATAAAATATTAGGATTGTGCGTGCTTACATTGAATTATTAAAAAAAATTAAAGTATATTTATTTACTGAATAATAATATTTTAGAAAACTAATTATTCATTGTTGTTACTTATGGCACTTGCCATAGACAAGCCCGCTGACGAATTTAAGCCGAGTTTGGGCAGTAGCTTCTGAGGGTAAAAGCCCTTGAGCATCCGAAGTCAGAAGTCTGACTTATAAGATATTATTAAATTTATAAGATGTTCAATTCAGTTTATTTTAATATATATATATGTAAACATAATTCATACATGTAATTTAATTTATATGTAGTTATGTAAACATAATTCAAATACTAATACATTTTCTGTACAGTGGGAATATTTTTTTTTAAATTTCTCTCTAGCTTTTTCAATTAATTAATGCATTATGCTTACAAAATAAAATTTAAAAAAAACCCTAATACTGCAAGTTTGAAAGTGAGTTGACATCGCTAAATTAATATTATTTATGAAAGTCTAACCTTCTGATCACGGAGAAGACAGCTGCATAATAAAGGCTGTAATGAAGCGTCTGAAAATAGAAGCTACAGTAAAACAATCATGCGCTGTCATCTAAGATTAATCAGAGCAGCCCAAACAGTGAATTTTGACAGATAAACCGGCCATACACGATCGTTCCATGTCAAGTCATTCTATTTTTTTTACCATCCATTTAGGCCAATCATTCTTAAACACTCCAAACCCTCAGTGTACACTTTACTAGAGTTCACAGCAATCCCATTTTATCTGCATTCAGTAGGCATCCAGTCCAGATGGAAATCAGGAAAGATTCTACTCCACGCCATGTCAATTCCGATCGATTTTTCTCATTAATTATTCATTTGCGCCTGCCCAACGTCATTGGTGTGGCGTGAAGTGATCATAAATCTTCAGCTTTAGTAATTTTTCTTGCAAACAACTATAATATACAACTATGCAAGCTAATACATATTAAGGCCCATATATATATAATATATAAGGCTTTCGCAGTTCAGATTGGAGTCGTATCGTGAATATACTTATTGATTTTATTTAATATAGAAAATATTACTTATTAATACAAATACTATGCCTTTTTATATAATTTTAGTTTTTTTAATTATTAACAATAATTTTGCGCAATATTAATTTTATTTAATTAACAAGGCTCCTTCAGCGACTAGCTGTAAACCCATCATTTAAATATTTAAAATAATTAGCAAAACCAAAGGACCAGTTCCCCAGCCATAGCAATTGCACGATTTCGCCAATTGTTATTTTATCGTAAATTAATTACACTTGCATTAATGATCCCCATTTCTCCCCTACGGTGTATTTGAGAGAGAAATCTCAAAAACACTAGTAACCCCTCCCTATACATACTAGTTTGTACATAAAATCACTAGTTTATTAGGTGAAAGCCTTGATAAAATTCTCCATTCACAACCACAAGACAAAATATCTATCTATATAAATAAATATCATCAATTTTTATTTTATATGAAAATGCAGAACCCCAAAATACGTCATAAAGTGTCGTCTGTCGCCTCCGCGAATCAGTGTAAAATAAGACAGACTCCACAGCTAAGGGAGAATAGGTGATATCCCTCTCCCCTAAAATTTCAAGTATTCGTCATTTTGATCAAACCAGTTGGAAAATATTGGATGTAAAAATGATCGAATTAATATTTATTTTAACAGCTAAAATTCTACACATAGCGTACTGTTCAAAAATAAGCGAGAAATTTCATCTCTCAAGTTGGTATTTTTGCGAAAAACTTTATTTATCTAAAGAAAAAGTTTAACGAGTGCGATATGGGCAAATGTATGTTTGGAAAGATGCAGGTTCACGTGAATGTAATATTCATATTCATCAAAATAGAAATTTTACTCACAGACTGAAATAGGTTATCCTTATATTGATAAGAATATAAGGAAGTATTGACATGCATCAGATTACGCAATCATTAGTAGTAGTCTGCGTATGATGATGATGCTAATAGCAAAATATTATACGGATACTGATTGCATGAAAATTCATAAATTTACAGGGAAACATATGCAGACTGAAAAAATCAGTCGATAGTTATTTAAAAATAATTCATATATTACTTAAACAAACAGACCCCGTTTATATAATTAATGGATTAGTAGACTTTTTTTATTATTTTATATTACGCGTAATGTATCAAATTGAGAAAAATGGGTCGAAATTCTGGTTATGAAACTGGAACTCGAATAAGGTAGTGTAGATTCAACACAATGCAGATGTCTATACTGAGAAAAATAGAAGAAATTTACATTGAAGAAAGTTTCGTCGATTTGTGGAATGTTAGTCAGTTGTGTAGCGAGAGGGTATTGTTGCCTCAAGGCTAGTCTGGCACATATTCATTTAATGTCTCAAAAGTAAAATGTTATTGTCTTCTTCAGATTCTTAAAAATTACCAGATAGTTTTCAATTCTAGGACATTATGCAGACGATTCTGTTTGTTTTCAGATAGCATTCAAGTGAGGATTAGAGGAGGAGGATGTTAAAAGTTTAGTCTGTTTTTATAACCCTTCCGTTTCCGGAAATCTGTTCAAGCAAGCTTCTGGAAGCTTCTCCAAACAAATAACAAAATATCAAGCTCTCACTCTAGGCAAACTCTTTTAAAACCAACTAAATTTATTACATTCACAGAAACATTTGCTTAACAATTATCATCATCTAACTCATTTATAATTAGAAATATTCTTTGTTGATGCCGTAATTAATTTTTTAGTTTCTTTGTTTATTTCATGTAATATTTGAGATATCAACAAAGCGCTGTAAAATAATTAATTATATATCTGATAAATTAAAAAGATTGTGCATATTAATTCTTCAGTTTGCTTTATTTATTAATCTGTTTCAGTCAACCTAACACACTATCGGAAGTGTATATTTAATGAAAGTAAAATGCGCGGCATAATTTGAATGCTTCAGTCGACTGTTCATTTTGTATGAAACATATGATAGAGACATTACAGTATCGTGGAATTGTTTTAGATGGCACAGGCAGAATTTTTTTTCATACTACTGTGATTTGATTCTATTAGGGGGGCCGCGGTGGCCTTGTGGTAAGGTATCGGCGTCGGAACCAGAGAATTTCAAGTTTGAAACACGATTCCACCGAAGGACTACAGCGTAAGCGGACCTGGTACATGCTAAATCCGTCAGGGCCAAACGCTCCACCATTGGTGTGGTGCGGAACCTAGAGAGGGAGGATACCAGCTCAGGTGACGCCCTTGTCATCTGACCGCGGCTCGGAATTACGATGTCCGTCCAAACATAGCCCAAGTGTTGTTTTAAAACGGGGCGTTAATATAACTAAACTAAACTTGATTCTATTAGGGCGATTTTTGTAGAAGTAAGCAACGAAATAATGCGGGGTAATCTGCGCGACTCCTCCGATACAATCAGAAATTTAGGGCCAGGATGAAACTTGGATAGAAGAATTTATAATTGTCTGATCGAAAATCTGGTTTCTTGGGAAATGACTAATTTTCTGCGAGTCAGGGCTAAAGCAGAGAGGCAGAGGGGGGTATAAACAACAGGTGGGAAGTCACTAAAATAGCACGGGTACTATCATAAATTGATATTTAAAAATGTTTTGCCGAAGGGACAGATGACAGAAAAAGCAGTTTAGTTTTGGTCACAATTGAGAATACTCGAGTCTAAAAAAATTTTGATAAAATAATGAAGGATTTTACATCATTAACAGTTAAAAAAAACAAATATTTTAGTAATCCAAGTGTAAAAATAAAATACACTGAATAATTCCCTGAGAAACTTTCTACCTTAATTATATAGTGTATATTTTGCATCATGTTTTGTATCATATTTGATTAAACTGTGAAAACTATTTTAATTATTAAAAAAATGATCCACTATGAATAGAAATTATGTTATTGTGATTGATGATAATGAAAAAAGGGGTCCATTATAGCCCAGGGATTTCCAAATCTCTAGTTCCAACCAAGATTGCCTTTTTTGTTTGTTTTTGAAAATTTAAAATGTCTCGGAAACGCGAAGACCTTGCACTAAAATATAAAATTTAAATTTTGATGAAAATTGGGATTAGTAAAGTAGAATTTAGTCTAATTTCAATTCTGATAACCATTTTTTGTAGGCGGAAAATACAGAAGAAAGGGAAGCGGCTAGTAGAAATTCCACTTTATAGATAATGTGAGTTCAAGAAAGCAAACTTTCAGAAATAAAAGGGCAATTTTATAAAGTTTTTAATGCAATATCATGTACTTAATATTCCCACGAATGGACCTATACGTATTGAAAAAGTAAATGAAATTGCAATGAGATCATGTAACAGATCATTATATGGCATCAAAAATAATTGTTTCTGAAATCTGTAGAATTGATCATTAGAATCAGTATTTTGATTATCTTACCACTACCACCAGCACTGATTGAGAGACACTCGTTACATTTCCTTCAACCGAAATTATAATCAAATAAAATTCGAATCTAAGATTTCAGTATAAGCATATATTATTAAAGCTTCATGTCAAGTTATTTTTATCAATCAGCTTCTTAATCTAGTTAAAAAGGGTTTGAAATCAGATCCTTTATACTTAAGAGGATGAGCAACTATTTACATTAATTAACTTTAAAATAATTTTAAAGTTCGCTTTAAATTAAAAATTGCTGAATTAACATTTCTTTATTAGAAATCTTTTCTACTTGAAATTAAAAATTAAATATTTAAATTATTTGATTATATTATAATCAAGCTATTCAAGACCAATTTAAATATGACAAAAATATAAGAAATAGAGATACATCAATGCAGAGTTAATAGAATCCAAAAATTATTATTCTAGCAAAAAGATTGCATATTAGAAGTAGTTCAAATAAGAATAAAAATATACTCAGGTGAATTCATACCGCTTAAAAACGAACATTCTGAAAACAGAGACAAACTAATAATAATAATAAAATTAAAAAAGAACCAAGAATATACTGTTGAAAAGAGATATCGAACATATTATCATTCAACGGAAATAATCCATTGTGATTCACTTGAAAGAGAAAAATATTCACGCGCTATTCATTTAAGAATCCTGAAACCTATAATTTAATGGACGATTTGGGTGAGTCAAGAGAGCGTTTATCTGGGGATCTATGTTATTTATACACCTTTTTTCTCATAAATGCTCTCTGCAAAGTTGATTTCCGTTTTAAACGGTATCATTTTGTTTTGATTCGAAACCTGTGTGATATCGCAATAAAATAATAATAATAAATAAATAAACTTTCCCTTCATCATTCATTTCAAACTTATTTCTGAGAATTCAAAACCGATTGGTGCCGAAGCGCAGAGAATTTCCAGATTATTTCAGTTATATCCTACGTAAGTCCGGTATCCTAGCAACAGGAGGATTTCTTAGAGGGATTTCACAATTTTGAAGAGTGGTCGGATGAAAAAGACGACATCTTATCATCTGGTCAGATATTTATTCTGTAGAGGGGGGAAAACTGTTCAGTGTCCAAGCCTTTTAAAACCGGAGAGGATTATTTGCTCAGCGCTGTCAATAATTTTAGATCAATAATTTTTCCATTTAATTAATGTAAAATACAAATATCAATATTTTAATTAGTTTTTATCATAATTCCAGTTTGAAAATTATTTTAAATAAATTTTGATTTATTATTTTAATAAATTATTAAAACAATTCAGAAGTATTTTACATATATTTGTAGTGAATGACTATCATAAATCATATATACCTATTATAAATCATATATATCTATCATAAATCATATCAGATATCTGTAAATTACTGCCTCTGTTGAATCTATGTGTGACGTAATTGCCGCTCCACTTATCATCAAGGTATTGCAAAACAACTATTCCACAACCACCGATAGACAAGGCCAGAAAACTTAGGTCACAGAAAGTCATGACGTCGCACCAAGTGGTGACACGAGTGGATGTGAATTTGGGGACCGAAGGAAGAATTTCACCCTAATGAAGCTCATTGATAAGAAATGAACTCTCCCCGTCCCACGCCATTTTTTAGCCAGTGATCATTCTCGCGTTGGAGGAGGCAGGAAGCGTGTTTTGTTGTTTGCTAGAAAGTTCATTTGGAGTTCACTAAAAATAAGGTATAGAAATGCCTTTAATCTGCTGTGTTCCAAACTGTAATGGAAATTATAGGAATGGCTCAAGAGTCGATGTTTTTTCCTTTGCTAAAGAGGAAGAACTTAAAAAGAAATGGTTAAGTGCTATACATCGTGAAGGATTTTATCCGACGCAGCATAGTAGGGTAAGCTCATTTAACTGTTTTAAAGTAATGTCAAATGTTTTAAAATGAAAAACCATTTACTCTCACTTTAGAAGTTGAACAGTTCGATAATATCCATTATTCGTGATTTTAATCAAGCCCATTGTAAAATTTTTTTTTCATAACATGCTGTAATGTAGACAGTATTATTGTCAATAATAATTATACCATAATATTTACTATAATTATGTTTACATGTTTTGTTTACTATTATATAGCCAGTCTATTATTACGTTTATATAGTTAAATTTCATTATATAACATAACTATAAATACCTCAGAGTAAACAAACTAAAACCTCTCCGTACTTAAGATTATATATTGTTTCATGTTGTATATTTGTTACTTTATTTAAATTAAACATGAAAGAAAGTCAATATTTGCGAATAATTTCCTTTACTGTAGGTATGTGAATTATATTTTAGAACAAATGGTATTTAAAGAGAAACTAGTCTATTTGATTCGAAGTCAGGGAAATTATTAAGTGCCCCTCTTAAATATTCCATTCTAGTCACTGGAGTAATTCCATCTCAGATGCCAAATTGTGCCTCGTACATGCCATCTTTAACATTTCAGAGGGGAAATCCTGAAATAAAAAAGATGAAATTAGAGCAACAATATATAGAAAATGCTTTCCAAGAAAGCGTAACAGAAAAAAAAAAAATACGATAAGACAAAAAAACTTTAAAGTCTTGAAACAGCGTATTTCATAAGTAAATTTGAAAAATTTCTAAAATATCATTCATAAAGGAAACCAAATTTTATTTGTGAATATTTGAATTAAATTCTGGTCCTGAAATTGCATTATCTGTCGTAATAAATGATTTATTAGAGGCATCAGCTTTTGTTGGAAAAACAAGCCTGTCAGATATTCCAAATATTTCTTTTTTAGCAATAAAAGTCAATAATATCAACAATTAAAATGAAATTTTAGAGCATTTGCCAAAAATGAAAACAAATAATTCATTGCTGAATTCAAATATTATTTCCCAGATTCATGATTTCAGGGATAATTTAAATATAACCCAAGAAAATTTAACCAATGTTATCGCAATTATTAAAGAGCAATCTGCCTTGATTATTCAACATGAACACTGTAAAAGGTACTCCACTGAAATGATGATATTCTGCTCATTATTTTATTCAACGGCTCCGCATGCATATAAATTCGTCAGAAAGTCTGGCTATATTTAGTTACTTGAAAATTACCTTAAATTAAGTTATTTCTAAATAAATAATGATAATGATAAAAATAAAAAAAATAATGATAAAATATATAGTTAAATGGCAATCAAAGAAAGCTCTTCTAATGTTTCAGAGATTTATTTTATATTTTTTGAAGTGTCAATAGAATTGAATATTGTTTCATTGAATATTGCTTTTATTGCTTACTTGGAATTGGCACCACAGCAAATATTCATAAAACCATTTTTATGTGGAGTTGTTTTGAAATTCCTCGACAGAAATATTGTAAATGTAATTTTATATTCTTATATTATAATTCAGAAATTATGTATGCAGAGGAATTTTTTTAAATCAAAAGTATTTAGCAGTAGAGATAATTTTTAATAATTTAGTAAATGAGGAACAAGTACATGATTATGGCGAATGCATTTCAGGACATAAACCAGAAAATGTTTATAGCATGGTAATTTAGTCTGTAGTAAATGCATTACTGAATAATTATTGTAAAAAATTAAATGACAGTTTGAAAAGCTGTTCTAAAGCTGGAAAGAAAAGAAAATTTGACAAGTTTAGTAAAGTTATAACAAAAAATCGTGATAAAATATATAGTTAAATGGCAGCCAAAGAAAGCTCTTCTAATGTTTCAAAGATTTATTTCATATATTTTGAAGTGTCAATAGAATTGAATATTGTTTTTATTGCTTACTTGGAGTTGACATCACAGCAAATATTAATAAAACCACTTCCGCATGGAGTTGTTTTAAAATTCATTAACAAGTTTTTCATTCATTTTTTCTTAAGTAAAATGTTTTAAATCAAAGGGAGTCTTGCAAATAATGCAAAAAAGGTAATGCATACCAAACGCCGTACCTCCAGGGTGATGTGGAAAGCGGCTGCCTTTTAATGATTAATTAATTCTACAATATATGTGCGTTGAATTGCATGATATGGACGTATATGAAATGATATTAACAAGTGAAAAGTAATTTCACCTGACTCTCTAGCGCGCACGGACTTAACGTTAAAGAAATGAAGTGTCACGTTTCGTTGTGACGTCACGGAAGACCGCAGAGGCATTGTCTATCGGTGGTTGTGGGGTCTGCCAGATGTAATCACCAGCCCACGAGAGGCTCTGCAGACGATGTCTTGCTGTTAGTAAAACGCACTTCAGTCGGTCTTCTGCTGACATAGACCATTCAAGCCAAATTTTGACGCACAGTCCTATTGGACGCGTCAGTCTTACGTCCCCACATTGATTCCTGAGGTTATTTCACTCAGTGTTTCATGTCTGTTAACAGTGATAATTCTACGCAGATGTCGCTGGTCTCGGTCATTAAATGCAGGTGGTCGGCCACTGCGTTGCCCATGATGGGAGATTATGTCTGACATTAGGTATTCTTGGCTAACTCTTGACAATGTGGGTCTCGGAATGTTGAATTCCCTAACGATTTCCAAAAATGAAATGTTCCATGTATGTGTTTAGCTCCAACTACATTCCACTTCAAAGTCTTTTAATTCCCGTCGTACGGCCATGAATACGTTAAAAGTCATTTCAGATGAATCACTTGAATACAAATGAACATGACTTTTGTCACCTCAGTGTATATATTTATGAAATACATGACGTAATATATAAATTGCGTCGATAATAAAGCATATTTTCTGTACAAAATTAAGAAAAATCAAAGCTATAGATGCATTAAATAACATGAAAATTGACTTCAAATTATAAAATGAATATTAGAAAATAATAATGACCGTAATTTTAAAATCCCAAATAACATTCACGTTACTTTCTTTCGATCAACAGTTAACAAAGGAGGGGCCTCAAAATAGCTCAGTGCTAGTGATTGTCATTAAAAAAATTTTAAACTCTAATAAAAAAAAACTTTTTTCATAATAAAATTCACTTTTTAATGATATGTGGGCAAAAATTACTTTTAAATTATATCTATAGAATGCTTTTTATTTTCATAGCAAAACATTTTAGGTCAATATTTATGTATATTATTTTTTAAGATATGAATAAATGTTCAAAATTTCCTTTTAATAGTAGAACTTCAAAATTTTGTTAGCTCGTAATTTCGAAGCAAATAGACTTAGACTAATGAAAATTTCACCCGGGACTACATTTTGATACGATTTTGAAATTTGATGAGGAAAATGAGTGTTATCAACGAAAATTCCGAACATCGTTTTTATTTCAATATATAGATGGTCCTTTACGAAATTGTTAATTCAAAGCCATATAAAATTATGTTAATTCCTTTGAAATGATATCTTTTTTATGATTGTATGATTAACGATGTTAGAATAAAACTGGTGCCCCCCCACCTTTTTTTCCTGGGGTTGTTCTTAAAGAAAATTCCAAAAATTTAGCTTAAATTAAAAAATAAAGCATATTTCTTAAATTGTTTTCTTTTTTAAATTTACTTCTAGGGTAATTAAACTATCATAAAAAACGTGTCTTACGTCTTTTCAATGTCTGCAATTAGAGATTTAATTTAAAATTCTCCTCTCAGATTGATAGCTTTTTATTTAAATTAAAAAACAACAACAACCAGTGTTTCATCTTCCATTTTTTTCCCTCTTATCCAGTAACAAATATGGATGCAAATTTAGAGACTTTTCTCCAATAAGTTACTAACACAATATTTAAGACAATAAAATTGCTGTTATGCACTTTTTCCACATTTTTCATGGCAATTCATCTGGACCAAAAGAATGGCAATTATAATTTAAACTTATTTTCTTCCGATGGAATTTCGTAACTTTTTAATTGCAACTAATTTTAAGCTATAGACATCTTTTCACATATTTCCCAGAGAAAAAATCCCTCTCTGTTGAGATTTCATAAATGTGTGTGTCTAGATTACCTCTTCATTCTATTATCTACTCATCAGAATTCCATCAAAATTGGACGGTAGTAATATGGAGACGCCCCCAAATGCTCAAGTACCTTCCTTCATTCTCAAAAATTTCTTGAAGGCATTTTAATAATATATTCCTTTAGAAATTCTGATAAAAATCACACATAACAGTATTTTCAAAGAATGTAGTCTTATTATTCCACGCTCTGACATAGTACCCTACAAATTTAATGCTTGGTAAGCTGATATGGTGATCTATAATCAAGAACGAAGATTATCAGTAGCTATAATTATGACATTTAACTTAATTTGAACTATCAATCATTAAATAGTACCATTTTAATATGCAATATAAATATGAAATAAAAAACACGGTGAAACACGTGAAGTTATTGAATAAATTTATGAAACTTCCGACAGCTGACAAACTTCTAATTTTGCATTTATTAATCTGAGAAAACTTTTTAATAACGGTTCAAAGTGTGTGATGGATATTTCTGAGGAACTCTTACAATTTTAAATCGAAATTCTTTTTGCCCTACTATAATTAATTATCCGTTTTCTGTTTCCATTTTCAATATTCGGGTAGTATGGTTTTTTCAATCTGAAATAAAGAGGGATGGACAGTGATTTTCCGGTTTAGTTGGTTCCATAATATATGAAACAGAAAATTTTAATTACTCAATTTATATTTTTCAGTAACAAGCAAAAAAAAAAAAAAAAAAGTTAGAAGTGTCTCAAAAGTTTAAACAAATTAATAAAAACTAGTTAAAACAAAACAAAATAATTTTAATATCCTGTTGAATATCCATTTTTCTTAATTTATAAGTACGATTGCTCATTGAAGAAAAGTTCTGCATAATTTCTGGTTCGATACCGAATCAAGCACTTTCAATCGAAGTTCTAAGCTATTCAGTAGAGAAGTATTACCTACTGTTTTCATAAACTTTACGACACAGATTGCCCCAAACATTTTCGAATGGATTTAAGTCCAAGCTTAGCGATGGCCACTTGATAACTTTAATATTTTTCAATTCTAACCAATTCTTTATGGTGCCAGCGGTATGTATACTTGCATTATCTTGTTGAAACTCCTACTGCGAGCTTCCTAAAAGCTCCGCAAACGACAGTAAATTGTCCTCCAATGCCTCTATATAGTTTTTGCTTTTTGGCGACCTTAAAGGAAACCAAAATCTACTTGTCCGTTAAAGTAAAATGCAGCCCAAACCATAAATGAGCTCCCACCTTGATGCCGACATAGGAAGTCTTGGTTGCCGATGTAAGTCATGTCAATAAGACGTTCAACCAAATTTCACTTTTTTCCATACGAGATATATTTTTGAGCCCATTGCATCCATCGGATTTTATGTTGGGCTTTAAGCGCTGGTTTTCGCTTCATTTTACAATAAACTATCGTATTCATCTCTGGAATACATCGGTGAATCATTTCTTTTGATATTTTAATACCAGAAGCATTTGAAGCCAGCGATTCACACCTATTATCTAATAATTCTCTTTCTTACTACATTTAAAAATAGTAAAGAAGTAAATTTCTTATTAGATAGTGGTCCGAATCATAGACATGATTCATGGCAATGAGAGTGTTAGTAGCTTCAGGGAAGTTGATTGTATTATGAGCATAAAGATTCAATACTTGCACAACTATTTAGATCATTTCTCTGAAAAGCTTGGTGACACCTGTAAAGGTACAGCGAGCAATTTCACCAGGACATAGAGACAATGAAGAACCAATATAAGGACAGATGGGATATTCATTCACCGATAACTCTTGGAATCAGAAAAGTGACTGTGTAAAAAGTTCACACAAGAATATCAAACAAAAGAAGCTTTGGGAGTGGAACAAAATATCGTTTCCTTTTGTTTTGACTTGTTCTCATTTTTTATTACACCCTTGCTCTCATTTTTGATTATACTCTTGTAAATTTACTGGAGCGTTGCTGTATTTTTTTCAGTTGATTAAAGCGTTTTACAAAATTTATTAAGGAAAAAGCTTTTTAATCTAATGCCTGCACTGTAAGCCTAATTTAATGTGTTAATGTAAAAACGCTAGTGTCTTATCTTACAAAAAAGAAGTATGTGATGAGCAAAAACTAACCGTAGATTTGGTTAAGTTCATGAAATACACATAAAACCAGTTACAAAATCTTGGCATCAAAGTATGTATTAGTACGTCATAATTCACTTCATATCATATCATTCAACATTCTCTGTGTCAATATTTATAAAAATTATTGCCAAGTTTCATTTGTTTCTTTAGGGAGGGTGAGCGTATGGGTTAAGTTCCAGTAATTATTAGCTTGAAGTTTCAACATACATCTTGTACAAGGCAGTCAAGGTGGACATAGGCGTGATAAGGCTTAAAAGTAAGAACTGTGTTTTAACTGTGGCAGCACTTATGATCGGGATCTTAGCAGTCGTATATCAGAAGAGAATTAACATCTGCTTTAGGTTTAACACTTTTACGTCATCAACTTTTGCTCCATGTATTTTTTAGAAATGAAAAGTTTGATGACAAGCTTCATAATGTATATGCAATAGAAATAAGAAGCCTGGGAAATTTGTACTGTAATTTTGATGTAGCTGACCAAGAAATTATTTGTAATGACGTTCCTTCTGTTTCGTATGGTCCATGGATCGACGAAATAAGATCTGTGACTATACCAATGCTTTATACAGAAGACAATTCGGGCCAATTCATCATTTTCCATTGGAGCAGATGCTGTTGGGAGGCTTTTTACTGGGAATAGAAAAATTCTATCAAGCGGGTTAATAATTAGGTAATCATATTTAAAACGGGCAATTACGGGGAAAACAAACTTACTTTCTATAAAAGAAGATGCTTTCTGATGGCAATTTCGACGTATGTACCAGAAGCTAATATTTCGGACTTCTTTTAGTATGGAAGTTTTAGGAATAAGCGATCTTACCAAGATGAAATCTAAAAAGGAAACCGAATACTTAACCAAGTTATATTTTGAAGAAATTGTCAGAATTAATGAAGTTATAAAATACGAAGTTGCTCTTTCATGCAAAGGAAATAATCTTTCTCTACCTACCAACAGGGACGGCCATCTGGGGGGCTGCGGCGGGTACTATGAACTCGGGCCCCGCGACTGAGGGGGGGGGGGAGCACCTTGATTAAGAATTAAAATAGTGTTCTGAACAATAATAGTGTTTAAACGTACTGAAAGTATACAAGTTTGTTTCCACGTGCCTGGCTGAGCTTCAACTGACACCTTTATTTGCCAATGATCGCAGTGATACCTATAAAAGGGGTGTGTGTTTGTGTGAGGAAGTTGATTTATGAATAAAGGAATCCCCTTCAGACATGTTAAGACAGAGCGGAGCGACTTCTGGGTGCTAGCGGCGACCAGAAGTCGAGGCTGGCTTCAAATGAACTTGTAAATCATCAGCTATATACTTATTTGTGCATCTAGTGTAATATTTTTTATGCGTGCATCTATTATATTTGTTTATATTAAGTTGCTCACACTAAAAGTAAAACGAAGATAAATGAAACGATCAACTCCTAGCAATGCACATTGCATTACTGCTTCACCGGCCTTGACCGGAATGAAAAGAATTAAAGAAGTTTAAATGAAGCAGTCGGCGGATTTGGATATATACGAAGTTCATAGTATATATTATAGTCTAGTGCAAGTGTGCAAAATATTTTTAATATAAGGTAAATAGATTTACAATCATTTACCTCACCAACTAGATAATAGCTTATAGTATAGCATATAATAATTTGATAATTCATTCTACAAATTGCTTAATACTGTTAGATATAACCATGTCTACGCAAAGGAAATATCCCTCTGGATGTCAAAAAAGAAAATTATCAGAAAACGAAAAAGAAGAAAAGTTAAACTTCAAGAAGTCACAAGTAGATCTGTTTTCTTGGCTACGAAGTAATTCTGGTAAAGAAATTGCTCCAACTTCAGAAATTACAATTCAAACTTCAACTGGAGAAGAAAGTTCAGCGCAAAGTACAAAGTCTAGCAATGAAAATGTTGAAACGATAAAATTTGTTGAAGAATCATGTGTTTATACAACTGTAACCGAATCAGAAAATAATGACGAAAATGACAATAACAAATATGATCAAGAGAGTATAAATGATCCTGGTTTATGGCCAAGTATTATAACTAATGCATTTAGAATGTTTTGTATTAAAATCGCACCTGTGCAACACAGAGGAGATTTTGCTAAAAATGCTGAAGGTAGGTCATTTTCCACTACATAATACTTTTAAAAAATGTCAAATGGTAAAACTCAACATCGCAGCTGGTTAATTTATTCAAAGACGCAAGACTCCGTACTTTGTTTTTATTGTATACTGTTTTCCAAAAGAGGATATGACCAAACTACACGATTTATAGGTGACTAATAAATGGAGAAAGCTGTCAAATGTAATCCAAAATCATGAACGCTCTAGTTGTCATATTAATTCGTTTATTTCTTGGAAAGAATTATTAAAACGACTAAATTTATATTCGATTATTCATAAAACAAATCAAGTTAATATAAGTAAGGAAACGGCATGAATCAAATTACTATTTCAAAGAATTGTAGATGTGATTCTATTTTTAGCGTGTAATAATCCTCCACTTCGAGGAACCCACGAATTAATAGGCAAGTCTAATAATGGAAATTTTTCAAGTTTAATCGAATTATTAAGTAAATATGATCCTGTGCTAAGGATGATATAAACAAAATAATAAATTCTAAAAATAGAATTGTGCATCATATAGCACATGGGTCACAAGAACAAATTATTTCTGCGTTAGGAAATGAAATCCTTAACAAAATTAAACACGATATAAAAGCAGCCATGTACTATAGTATCCAAATGGATTGTACTCCTGATATTTTCCATAAGGAACAAACTTCAATCATTATTAGATATACAAATTTTGAAGAGAAAAGGTTAACTATAAATGAGTCATTTATAGGGTTTATTGAAGTAACTGATCTGACTGGTGAAGGACTAGCAAAAACTTTATTGAAAAGATTAAGCGAACTTGATTTAGATATTATGAATTGTAGAGGGCAAGCATATGACAACGGTAGCAACATGAAAGGGAAATACAAAGGTGTACATTCTAGAATACTTTCCCTAAACCCGCATGCAATTTATGTGCCTTGCCTATCACACTCCTTTAATTTATTAATTTATGATGCTGCTTCCAGCAGTATATATTGTAAAAATATTTTAGGGATATTGGAACGCTTATATTGCTTATTTTCTGCATCTACAAAAAGATGGGAAATTCTACAAAAGCATTACTCTTAAACCATTATGTGACACTCGTTGGGAAGCCAAAATATATTCAGTTAAAGCAGTGTATACCCAATTTGAAAAAAAATTGTACTGCTCTAGAAGAATTTATTGACGCAAATAGCGATAATACACCGGTATCCGAAGCTAAAAGTTTATTAGATACAATACAAGAAATGCCAGTTATTTTATGTTTAATAGTATTGAAGCGGTATGTGAATGCGCGAGGATAGAACCTGGGACCTTTTGGTTAGCAGTCCAGTAACTTAACAATTTTACCAAAACGATCGTTCTGGTAGAAGAGTTGTTAACTGGCTTATATGCAATTCACCACAGTACTCTCCCTCCAGTGAGTCGGAGGTGGGACGAACGATATGGATGTTGAGTGGTGATGTAATATTAGCTGTTGGCTTAATGGGCCGGTACCCAGTTGAATAGCGCCAAGCGTGTGTGGGTGCTAATGCGCCAAGTGTGTCTGGCGACTTTTTGGGTTGCTGCGTCAAGTGAGTCTGACGACTTTTTGGGTTTGCTGCGTCAAGTGAGTCTGACGACTTTAGGTGTGGGTAGATGGCGCCACAACAGCTGTACGAAGGTTGAAGGTTCATTGTCCGAGGTCACCAATGAGGCGATATGTGAATGCGCGAGGATAGAACCTGGGACCTTTTGGTTAGCAGTACCACTTCATTGGTGACCTCGGACAATGAACCTTCAACCTTCGTACAGCTGTTGTGGCGCCATCTACCCGCACCTAAAGTCGTCAGACTCACTTGACGCAGCAACCCAAAGTCGCCAGACACACTTGGCGCATTAGCACCCACACACGCTTGGCGCTATTCAACTGGGTACCGGCCCATTAAGCCAACAGCTAATATTACATCACCACTCAACATTCATATCGTTCGTCTCACCTCCGTCTCACTGGAGGGAGAGTACTGTGGTGAATAGCATATAAGCCAGTTAACAACTCTACTACCCGAACGATCGTTTTGGCAGAATTGTTAAGTTACTGGACTGCTAACCAAAAGGTCCCAGGTTCTATCCTCATGCATCGCTTACCGCTTCAGTATGGTTTGCAATATTGTCCAAAATTAACACTATCAATAAACTATTTCAAGCAAAAACAATTGTTCTTGACTCGGCTTTCAATGTAGTCAAAATTAAAACTGAAATCCAAAATTTAACACATTTTTAGACGAAGTAAAAGTGCTATCACATAATTTGAACATTTTTCTGTAAAACGAATTCGAAAAAGATTATATTCCGAATTAGCAGAAGACGAAGTTATAAAAAACCCGGTAGAGGAATTTAGGTGTTATGTTTTAACACTGCAATTGATACTGTTATTGTACAAATAGAAGATAGATTTAAAAGTATACCAAATATTATTTCTGATTTCAGATTAGTCACTGATATTAAAATTTTAGAAAAACATGAATTAGAGAAATGCTCCAAAAACTTTGTAAAGTTTTACAACAAAGATATAAATGAAAACCTAATCGAGGAAATTTCTTTGCTACGGGATTTAATTTCGAATGAAAAAGATGTAAATAACGCATAAGACGTATTTCAATACATATTAAATAATAATTATAATGAGTTATTTCTAAATGTATTAACTGAGTTAAAAACTATTATTTACGTTGCCAGTTACTATAGCAAGTGCTGAGCGCTCTTTCAGTAAATTAAAATTAATAAAGAATTATCTTAGGTCAAGCATATGTTCAGAAAGCTTACATGCACCTGCTATATTAAGCATCAAAAAAGAAATTGCAAAAAATTGTAATTTTTCTGAAGTAATTGATATATTAGCAAAAACAAAATCACGCATTAAATAAACATGCATTAATAATATGTGTCCGTGTTTGTGTGTGTGTGTTTTTTTTTTTACTTTTCAAAAAATTAGGGCCCCAAATGGCTTCTTGCACCTGGGCCCCTTCATAGAGAATGCCGTCTCTGCCTACCAATAAAGAAATTGTTATTAAACCATTAGAGACATCGACTAGAAAATTGTATCCTTACAATTTGTTTACAGTTTACGATATCTTTAAGAAATATATGCATAAATTATTAAGTATAATTTAAGACGACTCAACTGAATCATCATTATCTCGCCACCATGAATACTATTTGCCTTCTTCACATGTAATTTTGTTAAATAGAAGAAAGAAAGGGAAAAAAGTTATATTTTACTGTCTATACTAAATTTAGCTATCGATATAAAATATGTTTTACAGTCTGTCATAATCATATAATTTAATGTACTTTAAACAATGGAGCCACAAAAACAACTTAAAACAGATTTAATTAGTTCTGTCAACAATTCATTTTTCTTTTTTTAGCTTAAATACATCTATCCAAAAGGTAAGCTGATAAATTATCAACTATTCCATCAAAGCAATGAGAAAGATTCTTTCATCATATATAGTAAAATGCAAGAAAAAAAATTGATGATAGTTATTTAGATGCAAATTTTTCTGCAAGTTATAAATCCATTTTTAAATATTTCTTTGAGAATGCATTTAAATTCTTTTTTGACTGTTTGACTTGGCTAGCCGTCTTTGGACCAATTAAAATGAAATAATCGGAAAATGATTCTTGGAATCCCAAACATCATTCTTCAAACTTAGGTCGTAACACTTGTGTGATGCTTGCCAACCTTTAGATTTCTCGCAAAATAGCTGCAATCACTTTTAAAAATCGACACAGTTGGCCAATTACCGATTCAAAAAGATTTAAGTAAGATTTGAAATTTAATAAAAGCTTTACATGCAAAAAAAAAAAAAAAAAAAAAAAAAAAAAAAATTGAAAACTCCGAATTTAAGAAAAACATTTCAAACTTATGATTTGTCTGGAACACAATCATCCCTGAATAACAGCAATAATAAAATTTGAATTTAAGCGTAATAATAATTCATCTATTGATTAATTTAAGAATGTTTAAATGCATACTTAATTTTAAGTATATTGCATACTGTCTCAACTATTTATTTTTACTTTTAGTGATAATTTCAGTGAAGATACAAATATTAAGTTTAATGATCATTCTTTTTTTTTTTCTTTCAATTCTGTATAAACCGAGCTAAATTAACAACGCTTTTCTTCGATTCAACCTTATTTAAAGAATATAATAAAGAGTGAGTGTTACACATTTTTTATTTCTAGCTGTGATATCTAACAAAGTTCTTAAAATGATCGTTGACCTCTTGCATTCATTTTAAAATGAAATTAAATTTTAAAATAGTAACATTTATTTCCAGTATTTAATATTTTGTATAGTGATGGACATTTTAACACTGTATTTTACTGTCGGGGTACAATGTTACACTATAGTAACAAGTTATTATAAAAAATAGGAGATTTTATAAAAATTTATTTGGGCTGACATATAGAGAAATTTAATGATTCCTTAAGCCGGCTTAAAATAAAATATCACATTTAATAAATTTTAGTATAATTGAATAGCGTTAAATCTGAGGGGGGGGGGAAAATACTGTACAGATTGTAATTGCAGCAGAAACATTGCAACTTCCATATGTCCTTCTTCAAGCACTAATTATTCTATTTCTCATGTTTGAATATCTGAAATAAAGTATAAAAAACAATTAATACAAGAAAACTGCTAATGATGTAGTGAAATATTGTAAATATCCCTCCCCCCCTTACATACAAAAAGGAAATCGTATAAAAAACTGTTGGAAAAATTAACAAATATATTTATTAATGTTATCATACCAGATTCTAATTAAAAATGCACAGCTATTGGAGTAATAAAATTTACATTTTGAAACATACAGCTCTTTTAAATGGGTTAATTGGAGAAGTCATGTAATAGTATGCCCCATTTCATTCTATAACACAGAACATTATCTGACATAATCGGTAAAAATTTTTTTTATGACTATATAATGTGAATTTAGATCCATTTTAACTCAACAGATCCTAAATACTGTTAGCTTTAAAGTTAATTTATTATTCATTATAAAATAAGCACTAGTTATGAATAAAGATAATTTAATTACAAATACTGAATCTTATTTTTAACATGTAAAAATAGAAAATTACTCACAGAAAAGTAAGTACAGATGCAAACTCTTCAAACACACATGGACTCCAGGGAAAACAAGGTCAATAAGATTTTTAATAAACTGAAGCTAATGTTGCCATCCTTTTAAAATGAAATTCACTATAATACTGTGCAATACCTTCCACTATCTTAATACAAATAGAATCGTAAAAAAGAAAATAAAAAAAAAAGTTTTTCGAGATCAAAATCAGATTTTGAAGCCAATAGACATTTCTAAAATACACACAAATTAAAAAGCAGCTTATCAGTTTAAAATAAAAATAGCCTTAAACACAATAAGTATTCAAGAAATCTGCAACATTAAGATTTGATACTGTCAATAATGTGTTTTAATAGAAAACATTTTATTCATTTGATTTTACCTACTTTTTAAAAAACTGTCTTCAACTTAACATCTGAATTTGAGATCTAATATCATATTTCAGAACTTATATAATCTTTTAATGTAATGATTTTTAAAAGAGTTGAAGAGAGTCAGTATTAAAACAACTGAAATGCATAGTTTTATTGAAAACAGGTAAATGGATGAGTTAGTAACATTTTTAAACTGTAATCTTCTCATTTTAGAATGAGCTACAAAATTTACCAGTAAAATAATTAAGTTTATATTACAGTATTATGAAAACTGTACACAAGATTGAAAAATCTGAAAAAATCTTATATATTGTGAGAATCGCAAGTAATAGTTGTTTCAATAAATATAGGCTTTACGAAATAAGCCCAACAGAAAATTTTTTGTATATTGTTGACTGATAATAAATGCAGCAGAAAATGGTCTTTTGAAATAAAATGTTTTTAAAAAAAATGCATTTTAGAGCTATTAATTCAAAATTTCATCAATTTTTATAATTAAGATAAATTTCACCACAATTATTCCAAAAGTGTTTTTCCACAACTTTTAAAACTGCTTTGAAATTGAGGCTGGTATCTTTACATACATCTCAATAATAATAATAAAATAACAATGTAACAGGATAAAGGTCAAGATCTTTATTAATATTTGAACTACATCAATATAAGGGATTACAAATGAATCAAAATATACAAACACCATTTTTTTTTTTTTTTTTTTTGCATGCATGTCAAAAGGAATCAAGACTTAAGTTTTATTACAGTAAGAATTTAACTTTAATATTTTAAGAAAATACAGTCATAGGTAAAATAATTATATGATTTGAATTCATTTCTTGTGCTAATCTATTTACATAGAATAATGCGTTTGATTCATGCATTAAATTACAGAATTTTTGTTTTTAAAATCTGTAATAAAGTAAAATAGCAATTGATTTAAAAGGCAAAGTACACTTGGACATGCTTTAGAATTGTCTGAATGCCCTTCATGTTCTAATACAAAATGAAATAAATAAATGTCTAAAACAGTATGTTGTCTTATTAGGAAGGGAAAAAAAATATTTAATCAAGGAATTAATAGAGCAAACAAATCTATTAGTGCAGAGAATAGTAGCTAATCCTGCAGGAGGAAGAAAAAAACATTTCTGTTTAATTATAACATTATCTTTTTAATTGATGAAATTAAAATTTAAAAATAAAAACTGAAGTTTATAAAACATATTACCTTATCAATTTATTATTAGTTTACTAATAATTTTTTTTAAAAAACAGACTTCTGAAATAAACTGTTTCTGTAAAAATCTTTTAAGTCAATATTTGGTGAATATTCATTTTATATAGTAGGTGCTTTATCATTTAAACTTTCCAGAGTTAAGACAATATTTATTCAAAAGAATATTTTATAACTTAATCAGTTCATTGACTAAACTCAAAATACATAAAAATAAAAATTATTTATTATAGTACCTGATTTAAATAAATTTTGTAATTTCTTTTTTGATTAAGAATTTCTGTGAATTTACAGAAAAGATTTCTTCCTATTTCTAGGAAGTTGAAGAAAATACACATTTCAGTAATGATTGCCAAATAAGGAAAAAAAAAAAAAAGACATTTAATTCCATCTCTGTTATATTTTGCTTATGTTGCTTCACTGTTTCTAAATGTGCTTTGATATTTTGATATAAAAATTATCATGAAATGTATAATGCGAACTGATACAAGATTACTTCATATTCTCATAATTAATATTTAGAAACTTTATCTTATCTTTTCTTCTTTGTTATATAAGTCAATTATAAGATAGGTAAAGTCGACTGTATAATAGGTTTCTTAATCCAAAAATTAAATATCCAGAATTATAAGAAGTGCCTTTATACCTAGATATTATAAGTGAAAGTGCCAGAAAAAAATTTATATATATAAAAAAAATATTTACACAAGTATTAACATCATATTTATTGATAATGATTATGAACTTGGGAATAATACCAAATTTATTCCTAATTGTCTTACATTATTCAAGATTAATAAATAATTTCAAATTTGATTATAATTGAATCTTTCGGGATATATATTGTTTTCATTACAATATTTTTAATTTATCCTTTTTATTATCTATTGAAATTCACGATCAGATTTAATCAATGAAAAATTTGAAGAATAAAATTAACAAAATAAGAACATTTTAATCTTTTTATCAATGTAATCTTTACATACTCAATTTTCTTTCTATTAAAAAATTATATATGTTTCATATAACATTTCTGCAAAAAGCTTATTAAACAAGTTATTATGCACAATATTACAAAAAGACATAAAGCATAATGGCCACAAAAATCTTTCACTGTGCCAATTTAAATTTAAAATATATATATATATATATATATATATATATATATATATATATTCGTACGTAAACAACATTAAGAAAAACATTTGACTAAAACATTACATTGAAATTAAATGGATAAGTGTTCTAATTAAACTTATTTTAGTTGTCATAAAGAAATTCTTTATTATTTTTTTTATCTTTCAATTTTTAAGACTTCTAAGTTCTAACCCTCAATATAAAATATCACAGATTAAGTTTTTATCCAGTTGAATTAAAATCCATTTTATCTATGACAAAGGAAGACAGTTTGAAATTAAAAAACAAAATCCAAGTCTATGCAAATGCACCATATTTATAAATATAACCATGAAAAATGAAATTAAATGTAACTGAAAAAGAAAATCAAATTAGCTGCAAAAACTGAATTCATTACAATGCATTTTATGTAACATAAAAAAAAATGAAATCAAATAAAACTGACCAAAATGAACACTAAGATAGTTGAAAATGCTTTTTGTGCTTTATAAATAAGGGAAGATAACTAGAAATTTAAAAAAAAAAAAAAATCCAAGTCTATACAAATGTGCCATATTTATAAATATAACCATGAAAATGAAATTAAATATAACTGAACAAGAAAATCAAATTAGTTGCAAAAACTGAATTCATTATAATGCATTTTATGTAACAAACAAAAGATAACTTGAAATAAAAAATCCTATACATGAACACCATATTTATTAATATAGTCATAAAAATGAAATTAAATACTACTGACCAAGATGAACATTACGATAGTTGAAAAATGCATTTTGTGCATCATAAATAAGGGAAGATAACTTGTAATAAAAAGTCCTAGTGTATGCACGAGTATAATATTTATAAATTGAACCTTGAAAATGAAATTAAATACAACTGACCAAGATGGACATCAAGATAGTTGATAAATTCCAATGAATTATTTTTACTCAGCATCTTCAGGCTCTTCTTTGACCACAGGTTCACTTCGTTTGCTGGGGAAACTATTAATTTTCTGCATTTCTTGCTCGGATTCTGCGATGACTCTCAGGACGTTGCGAACTTGCTCAAGCAATTGCTCTCCTTTGACAACTGCTTCTTCCAATGCCTGGGCAGCCTCGTTGTTATCAGCAGTCAAAGATTTTATGCTGGCCTCTTGAAGTTCTGGATACGATTCTTCATTTGGCAAGCTATCAATTAAAATATCAATTTCTTTGGCCGTTCTGGTTATCAAAGTAGCAAAATTCTGACATAAATCTTCAGATGGTGGAGCAGGTTTAGGGCCGGCTCTTTCAAACTCCGGAAATATGCTAGGTGTAGCAGTTTGCTGCAATATTCCAATGCTGTTGCATATATTTTCGGCTTGGGCATTCACGGCATCTTGTAGTTGAGTTATGCGATCAGCCATGTTAGAATGATGTCAAGAATATTTAATTTCCTTTTAATAAATAAATCACTATTGCACGAAGAAATTCCTCGACAATAAGTTAATGACAGATATTCAAAATTAAGAAATTTAGTTTTTGCGTTGAAATAAAGCCAATGGTATAGTCCTCTTAAAAGTTTTTGCAGAGAGGTGTGCTTAGGATACACTCCACCACATGCTATGCGAAACAGCCGGTCAGATAACTAGTAACAAATGGCTGTCAGCCTCCCACGCGTCTGTCACAATAGCTATAGAGACAGTAAACACATGTTTGAACGCCGCGGCTAGATATAGCAAGGTACCCAAGGAAAAGCAGCCTTTTCCATTGGCTCATACGAGAAATATGTTCCTTGAGAACGATAGAGGAAAGGAACGTGGGATGAAGTAGGGTTCAGTAGCCAACGCCGATCAATCCAGTAAGGTAACGCATATGCAGGAACTGTACAGAAGCAAGTATTACAAAATATTTGTTTCGTCCAGATCAGCATTTACTATTGTCTGCTCTTTCAGCGCGTTTAACCGGAGTCACATAACTGGCTGAAGGTAAGCCCACCTTGAGACACAGCTGTTTGAAATAAAAATGTGTATTATAAATGACTATAAAATTACTTAATTATACTTAACAATGGAAGGCTTTTTACCTTATTGATGAATCCAACATACAGAGCAAATTATTTAAAAATCTGTAAATACGTTTCATGAGTAAATGAAATGTTTGCTATTTGAGTTTATGAAAAAGCAGTGCTTAAGATGAAATATAAAATTATCATAATAATAATAGTTTTATCTGGACTTATTTGTTCTGATAAATAGAAGTGAAAATCATCCATGAATAGTATTAAAATGTAGCAAAATATTTCTGTGCATTATTCTTCTATTATATCACAGAGAAAATTTACTGAAGAAGCTTTTATATAACTATTATTGCGAGCAATAATTTTCCTAGTTGTTTATCCGCTATTACCCTTATGTTCTCGGGACAATAGCAGCTAGTTGTCCCGTCCCATTCATAGTCACGTGGAGGTAACACGGCCTTCTATTGCGCGCCATAAGTCCAGCACACAGCAGCAGTGAGACAACTATTGGGCGCAATAGTTGCCTTCGTACAAACTCTCCTTAAGAAATTAAGGCAACGAAGTTCCTAAAGAACGCGTTCTATATTACATGTGAAACGATTCTTGATTACCTTTCTGGTTTTAACCGTTCAGTTGCAACGCTAAATAAAACTCAAATAATTGCGCATGCGCTGTATGAATGAAAACAAAAGATTCGTATCGATTGATCACACCAACATGTATTGAAAAAGGAAAATGTGCAGCAAAATTGCGCTCAGTAATATTTCGGAGCGAAATTTTAAAAAATTGAATTCCAAGTGGTTGTACAGAATGATATGATTATAATGCTATTTGAGGTATTAAATAAATCAAATATATCCTGTTTTTCTTGTAACATTTTTTTCAGAATACTTAAAAATCATGGTATTGTTTACATTTGATTTTATTCTAAATTTACATTAATAGTGTTGAAGTTAGAATTGTACTTTAAAAGACATAACTGCTTAATTAGGGTTCGCTGAATCTTTTAACATGCCAAATCAAGGTAGGCACAAGATAATTTTTGTAAGATAGGCCAGAATTTAATATTTTGTCACTGTTTTCCAGCAAACTAATATTAATGTTGAAAGCATGTTTCCCAAAATTATGATAATAATAAAAATTTGTTCCTTTGGAGGCTCAAGAAAAATGTTTATTCTGTTATCAAGCATTTCTTTTTTGATACTCAAGAAATAGAAGAAAAATGAATGAAATATTAATACATTTTACACCTCTATAGACATTATAGAGGCTTAATAACTTTTAAAAGTATGTTGTTAAATTAAATACTTTCTTAAGATGTTTATGAATATGTTCTTTTAAAATAATTGTTTATTATCATAAAATTATTCTCCTCATCTAAAGAATTTTTTGGTAGGTTTCATAAATTAAACTAGTATGTCTGATTTTTCTGTATCTTGAATAATAAAATATTTTTAAACAACAATACAGCCGGAACTGAAACTTATTAGCTGAATGATTGTTAATACTATGATGCATCCATCTTTAAAAGCATGCCCTACATGTAATAGAAGTACTTTCTGAGAAAGTGTGTTTGGAGTAGGCTTTTTGAATATAATTTTAGTCCATTTTTTCTTGAAGTACTGATTGTATTCAAAATCTTAGTTTGTTAGTGTGCAAACTTGATTTTGTAAATCAAAGAATAATTATTAAAATGAGGCAATGCTATCAAATTTCATATATTTTTAAGTTATTCATAAAATTATGTAGAAAATTTTAAATTTACAAAAAGTATTTATCTTAATTTAAGAACTAATTATTATCATACATCTGAAGTATTCAAAATTAATTGAACATTTTTTTGTTGGCATCTTTGTATCAAAGGTCAAATTTCATTCCTTTCTTGGTTCAAGGACTATACAGTTCAGAAAGTTTTGCTGTTTCTACTTTGTGCTTTATGAAGGATTAACACACATATTTCTTTACTTTATGTATACAAAAGTAACTAATTCTGAAGTTTATCCAGAGAGACTCTTATGTTGCGTAAAATTTCCCATTAATCCTTCTATTAGGTACTGGAAATTATTTAGCATATTTTGGGAAATTTAGAAAACATATATATCTGCATTAATTGATTTTACTTTTGCCTAGAGGTTAATATTATGTATTTATTTTTTAATGGAACACTAAAGTGTAGCATGATTCATATACAATTAACTAAGAGATGTATAGTGTCAACAACTACAGATAAAAACTAAGTTTGGATTTTTTTTAATACAGTACAGGGTGATACTGAATTCATGGTGCAAACTTTAATGTTTGGTGCTGGATACTGTAACCATCTTTTATTGTATAGAAATGTGTAGGCATAAATGATGCAGTAAGGCTCAAATCCAAGAAATAAGAGATCAAAGGGGGGGACGGAGTTGATAGAATGGAGAGTTTTGGGCTATGATAGATTGAGTGTGGTGAATGAGTCCTTGGACATCCCTTATCCAACATCAATTACTTTTTATGGCCACATCTGAGGAATTTTGTTTATGCAACTTCATCTGATTCATATGAGGATCTCGTTGCTTGAATATCCATAACTCTGGCACATGTGCATGAAATACCTGTCATGTTAGAATGTGTATGTGAATTGCTTCACCACTGCTGTGAATCATGTATCACTATTAGTGGACTTACTTTTGAACAGTTTTTGTGAACATTACACATGTTAGTGATACTGTCAAAAATCACTTCATCTTTCCTTTCATCTTTTTATTTCCTGTGTTTACACGTCCCCTTCTCATTTGCAACCATACATTTCTATACAATACATGATTATTACATTGTACTGCACCAACTTTTAACATTTGTACCATGACTTTGGATCACCCTATATAGAATGCTTTTTCTTTATTGAAATGGAATACTTACTTTATTACAATTTAAAACCTATAGAAATAAAATGAAATCAAAATTTACTATTGAAAGAGTATTGAAATTAAACTCTTTTTTTATTTATTTACCTTTTATGAAAGGCAAGCATAATGTCTGTTGTATATAGTTTTACACTTTCGTTTGTAGAAACATTCTCTTTCTATTATCATTAAATTTTTGATTTTAAAATTAAATTGGAGAACAATACTAAAGAGCATCTTAAAGTTTGAAGTTAAGAAAATAAAATGCATTTTGAAAGTATTTTGTTTAATTGTTCCAACAATCATAAATAAAATGTAACAGAATTCTCAATATTGCACATCAGTAATGTATCTGTCCTCAGTATTCTTACTTCCCCCCTTTTTTTTGTTGATGCTATAATGTAATGAAAATTACCTGGAAAATGTTTTAAAAAAATTAATGTATTAAACTTGCATGGATTTTGAAAGGTGAAAAAAATTATCCAAAATAAAATATTCTAATTTGTTTCATAATAGAAAACTCATATTGCAAACAAATTCTATTAGATTATATTGGATTTTAGTTATGGAATCTAATGATTCCATAACTAGCATTGCCATTTATTCATCTTATTAAATTTAAGATATATCTTAATTTATTATATAAAGGAGATTCCCCCTCCTCATTTTAATGCATTGAGCAAAATTACATTCAAAAGTGCTTGAGGATAAATTTAAAACTTGATCAGATGATATTTTTTCAGAGATATTATTTGGGATATTTTAATAATGAAAAAAATGAGAATCAGACATAACGGCTGGTATTATATCAACTTAAGCATATATTTTTCACTTTATATTCTCTTATGCTATAAGTATTTCTAATTTAAGATTTTTTAAAACTTTATTGCAGTATTTATTAATTTTTTTCTGGACTTTTATTTTGATTCGTTTTTAAGAATGGAAGTCACTACCTGATGAAAGTTATTTTTATAGACATAAATCCATGAGTTAAATTTATAAATGGTAATGTTATGACAATTAAAATCTTTTGATGATGTAAGCAGTACTTATAAGTATGATAAAAGAGATAAATCATATGTTGCACTGTGATTTTGTGAGGCTGCATGATTTTCAGGCATCTAGTATATTTCTCATCATTCTTTTTTAAACTAGTTTTAAGGACGCTAAATAAATGCGAACATATTTTACAGTTTGTTGCTGCCCAACTATAAGACTGATTTCAAGGAATTGATATTCCCTTGCCCTTATTGTTTATGTTAATGTTTTTATTAGAGCTTTATCCCTTTCATCCCTTTTAGAGATATTCCCTTTTATTTAATAATTAGATAAATAATAATTAGATAATCCCTTTAATCTAATAATAATTCCCTTTTATCTAATAATTTATCATTCTTACCCCAGGGTAATTTTCATATCCTATAAAAGTATATTTTAAAGTTTACTTTGCATTGGATGTTCTAAAACTTTCTAGCATTAACTTAAATATTTGAAATCTTCAAAATGAGCTGTGTAGATCATGTACCCTGTACCTTCATTAAGATTCAGACGGGCTAGAATGAATGAATGAAATTTCCTATCTATTGTAATAAAATTTGTCTTTATTGTTCTTTTTGAAGCAGTAACTGCAAATATATTTAAGAACAATGCCTTGTATATGTACTTTCGTGTGCATATTGCTGTTAGTTATGACAAATTCTTCTTTGTGTGCTAGATATTCTATAAATAAATTTTTTTAAAAACTTGTGCAGAAGAAATGTACAAAATTCAAAGTTTGCCAGTTGCAAGCATTTTGATTGAGCAGAATACATTTCTAATTGCAACTGGGTAGTAGTTAAGGAGTAATTGGTAAAGCTTATATATATATATAATAAATTACTAGAAAATAAAAATATTTAATACATGAAATAGAACCTTTCTGAGGGAAATCTTACATTTTTTTAAAAAAATTCATATAAATGTGCTTTTGAGACATTTATGAACAAATGCCTGGTTTGTGACAGCACTCTTAAAGGAACAATAGTGAAATATTCCAATAATTCTGACAGATTAATTGGGAGCATGCTAAACAGGTATATCTTTTGTAGAGATTTAAAATATTTTTTATTGCTAGAGCAAACTTATTTTTTTATGATAACTTGATCAAACTTTATTTGTCTATTGGTAGATTTGTCACCTTTTACCTAATCATTAATATTATATTGTAGTTATATAAAGTTTTATTATGCGAAGTAATGCTTATTATTAATTGTGACTAAACATGCTGTAACTTTTTTTATTTTCATTATTTTATAATAAATCTCACTTTTAAAAGAAATATTACTGTGTTTTATATCTGCAACAAATATAGTAAATACCTATGCTTTTTATATTAAATTGTTTTTAAATGTGGATTAGTGCAGTTACTATTATAAAGAATCAATGAATTTTTTAAAATTTATTTATTTATATAGGAACTGATTCATAAAAAGTAGTATTTAGTTTTTCTTAAGTGGGCAGTGCTTTAAAGTATATTTGTTAATTTAATTTTGAGAAAATAAATGCAATAATTATTCTAATTAAAATTCAGCCAAAAATTTAATCAATAAATAATTATGCCATAGAACTATAATAACATGCTTTAAAAATTAGCATCATGAATTACTTTAAGCATGAAATATAGAATTTTTTGCTCTGATTTTGTTTATTGTTGCTTGTATCAGTTTTAAAACATTTATTGTTTCTCATATATTTATTTATTTTATAATTTTTTTTAATTATTTAAAATTTGGTTTTGTTAGTAAATGTGTCTTTGTCTATAGTAGATATATGTTCCGAGAACTATTTTATGAATACACATTATCTCAATTTTTGTTTGAATGTAATTATAAAAGGGAATAAATGTTTATTTCATTTATGACAAATATAATTTCTGTGATCTTTTTAAATGCAGATGAATATGATAGCTTTAATTTTTAATTTCAAATTAAAAATAACAGCTGTTCTTCAGTTTTTATAGTCCTATGAGTCAGAGCTTTTAATAATCAATATACAAACATTTTTTACAATTTTTTAATAAATACATTTTGTTCAATAAAAATGATGATAATTGATACATAGGTAAAATATGTATAAACTTTGAAGTCATGAGTAAAACAACCATATAAATACAAAAAGGTGTTGATGTTAAAAATAGTATCACAAGACTACAATTCTTAATTTGAATTGATCTCTTCACCTGCAGATCATTTTAACACAGATACTTCAAAAGCTCTGAACTAATGTAGATGTCCAATGAAATGAATTTTTTTTTGTTACTTGTCCATGCAATTTAACTGGTAAAGTAGTCATGTTATTTTCAATATAGCTATTTAGCTTTAATACTGGATTTTCTAGTATGGAATTACATGCTCATTACTCTGAATGATAGTTGAAAACCTTCCAGATTGTATGCACTTGCAAACAGGAACTTGTTTCCAAGCCACAGAATTGTTGCATTGTCTGTATCTTCAAAATTTTCTATAAAAAAAAGTATAGACATTAAATATAAAAAGATCACAAAGATCATGGATAAAATCAGAATTTTTAAAATTTAATATCCCTAAAGTATTGATATTTTTTTCATTTTCAATTAATATTTTATTTAGCTTTTTTATGCAATGAGGAACTCAGTGAAAAGTTTCTAATGAACTATACTTCTTTTCAAGTATTTATGTTTAATAGTTCATTGCAGTTTGATGATAGTTTTCTCTTTGTCAACACACATTTGTCTTGATTTCATTAAAAATCTATTGTTTATCTGTCCTTATAGTATAACAATGAATATGTAGTATTGTCTAATAGTGCTTAATATTATACAATACGCCAAACATTTTACAATATCATTCCATATTATACAATATCTGTGTGCTACTAGGTTGTACCTCATGCATGTTAAATCTGCTTACAAATAAGAAATGCCTGCATTGGTTATACAGTATGGTGTCTGCTGATTTATTATTATCATCATCTAGTGATGGTTTAGAATTATGAGACTCCTTTTTAACAGTTTATGTTGTAATCTCACTATAATCTGAATTTACCTGATATATTTAGTGAATGAAAAATTTGTTTATTCTTTCTTGAGCAGCTTTTTTAGGTATGGAAAATTTTATTATGTATATGTGTGTGTATTTATGTTTTACTTATTTTTTTTAGAGAACCTATTCTATATGCAAGATTTGGCAATGAAAATATTTCTCCTTTAATATTTTATGATAGTACTGTTAAAATTTTTATGAATATTAGTTTATTTTTTATTTTCATATTTAGTATATGTTTGTAATAAATAAGACCTGCATATAGAGACCTGTATTTAATTCGAAAAGAATATCAAAATATTTTTGTGCAATGTATTTTTACATAAAATGCAATTAAAAAACATAGCATTCCTATTTATTCTCTTAAATTTTGTCTTTAGTTTATGAGCAACTGGTTACCATGCTTCAATGTGATAATGTAAAAAGTAGTGTAAAGCACTAGTGAATTTCTACAGTTGGGCAATATTGAAAATGCTGTACGCTTCATATTTAGAGAAAGGTAATTTATTATTTGTTTTTATTTTTGCTTTTATTTAAATGTATTGAAGGATGTTAAGAAAATAATATCTGTCGAAATAAACAAGTTATGCTAATTAATTTACACTTTCAGTACTACATATTAAATGCATATGCTCAGATCTATTAAACATATTTGTTAATTGTGACTATTTTTTGTAACTGTTGTCATGAGCTCTAGGATTCAAAAGAGAACCCTTTCTCCATATTTTATATCAAATACAAAATATGCATCAGTATAAATGTCACAATATTTTCCCACTTAAACATAAAAAGATTTTCTGTTTAATTTTTTAGACCTATGCAAAAAATATGCTGCACTTTCTGTCATACTAGAAAAGCATTGTTTTAGTTTTTTCAAAAATATTTTGGAAAAAGAATATGATTAGTACTTTTTTAAAGCTCAACGGGCATTTTAAATGTATGAAAGAGCACTTTTATGAAGAGTATACTAAGTTTCATAACATGCTGTCGTTTTTCCTCCTATGAGCAGAGACATAGCTAGTTTCTCTCTCTCTCTCTTTTTTTTGGATGGGGAAGGAAGTTGTGGAGCAGTGAAAATGTTGACTCTAGTAATGAATCTTGCTGACTTAAAATACAAATATATTTATGGTGTCTAATATATAAATGTGCTCATACTTAAAGTTATGTCATTTTCAGTTACTTTTATTTGTAAATGAAAATTTGAAAATTATATTGCAAATAAAGTATCATATATAATCAAAAATAATAAAAATAATGAGAGTCAAAAAACAAAGAACAGAGAAATTTATGCATTAGTTATGCATATATAATTATGCATTATGTTGTTTTTCTTTAAAACGGAAATTAGTTTACCAATTCACTTTAAGAAGTTTTAAATGAGACTCTTTGCTCAAAATATCGCAAATGTCACTTCTGTGATATGTCTTGAATAAAAAAGAACTATAATTAATTCAAACATTCATAACTTATTTGAATATGATTGAAAACCAACTTCAATATCCTGAATTATCTTTTACAAGATTCTGAGGATGAAGGTAATGCTAGAATGATAAGAGCAATTTTCAAAGCTGAAGATGGAATAGTTTGTAGCTGAAATACTACTTTTGAAATAACTACAATATTTAAGCATTTTTTTCTTTAAATTGAATTTAGAAGCATTTTAATTCAACATGTAGACATTCTTCTGAAATAATTTGTAAATGAGATTCTATCTTTATTTTTATGATTAAGTTGATTTATTATTTTTCTTTGATAGATATGGCAATTTTTTAAAGGTTTCAAATATTGAAAAACTAAATTAAATCTGTTCAAATCAAAGTAAATAATCAAATTATTCTATCATTATTATGCTCATATATATATATATATATAATATTATCATCTAAGTATATTCAGTGCATAGTAGTAAGGTTTTTATGATTTTTTTAAAAACACAATGTTTTTAGAGCCAAAATAAATAAATAAATTATTTGTATGCACCGAATGCAATAAGATAAGATGAAAAAATGACCTTCTCTAATGCAGTACAGTTAAAAATAGATTTTGTAGATTAGTATGCAGTTTTCTACTATAATTGAAATGTATTGTAGTTATTGAATTAGATGTTTAAGAAATAATCACTATTTGAGAAATCATTATTTGGGCCATTGCAAAGTAATAATCAATTACTTTGCCATGATCAGAAAAGTTAAAGACTTTGTGAAAAAGAGAATAAATGATAATAATGATGATAATATCGCAAAAAAAGCACATTCAAAATATTACTTTATTTAAAAAATGCTTTATTTGTGTAAATTTAGTTTAGTAGAATGTAGTTAGTTTAAATGTAATAAAATTTATGAGTGAATTAATTTAGATTTCAAGTCTTATTTTTAATTTTATTATTTATTCTCCTTAATTTTAAATTGAAGCTCGTACAGGAAATGTTTCTACATTTCAAAGAAATTTAATTAAAAAAATCTTTTCAAGCTTATTTTAAGATTTTGTTTCATAGTAATAAATTTTATAATGATGGAACTCACTTCTATTATAAAGCAATTTTTAACTTCTCCAAAAATCTTGTTTTAGAAATTATGCAATGCTTTGTTGCTGAGAAAGTATAGTAAAATTGACTTGAATGTAAGAATACAAGAAAATAATAAACATAAGAGTGTCAGATTTTTTGTTTACTTGCTATACCAATTTGGTAAAGCCAGATTTTAATCGTTGCAGCTCATAGATGATAATATGAAAGTTCAGAGTGAAAGAGAGGGAAAAGTATGGACAGAAAAGGGATTTTCTGTTATATTTTCTTCTCTAGTCACTAAATAAAACTTTTAGTGATGTTTCAAGTGAATTAAGAGATTTAGAAATTATTATGCTACGGTCGCTGAAGATGCAATGCACTGGCATGTTTAAATGATAATAACTATTCAGAAATAAATTCAGTTTTTAGATTATCTATTGAATCAATCAAAATGTTTTTGAATTTTGAAAAATATTTCAATATTATTTTAATAGGGAATTTAAGGAACCAGAGAAAAAATTCCAATTGCTAATATTTTCAGTTAGCTATAACCCCTTTTCAATATTAGCAATGATATTTATTTTAAATTGATTGTGTTTGAGAACATTTTTTATTCCTTACTCATTTAACCTGATTTAACTAACTGGATATAATATTATAGATTATAAACAGAACATCTGAACAATTTTAATTAAGATTTTGTGCAAATGAAAAGTGAAATATGAGTTCCAGGTTCATTATTGACTTCCTTATGTTTATTAAATAATGTTTTCAATCAGTATCTCAATTTAAAAATGTACTCTGAACTACTGAAAAAAATAAATTAGGCTGTAATTAGAAAGTAAAGATAGTGCATATTCTCACTCTTTTATGTTGTTACCTGGAAATGCAAATGCAATTTCTTTGGATTTTGTGATATTTAGTTAATAACTAAATGCTGTAATACTATAAGGATTCATGTTTTTAAACTGACTCATGCTCTATTAATATCATTCAAGCTTTATAATGATATATTAAATGGAAAGCTATTCTAAGATTGTGGATATATAAAAGAGCTTATAAAATTAATTAATTCTATATTTTTGATGTTTAAAATTGATGCAAAATGTTGGGGGAAATTTTATATAACAAAAGTTACTGTAAGATTTTACTTACTTTAAAAATATTATCATCCATTATCTAATGCTGTTAGTGTTTAGAGAAAAGCTATACGGTCAATGGATTCATTTGTTATATATATGTTACGAACATAGAAGGCATATGGCATGCTACATATTTCCAAAGAATTCTTAATTATTAAAAAAGAATGTACCTAGAAAGATGGATTAATTTTCCATTTTCAAGCAGTTTAGCTCACATTTGACGATTTTGAATTATGATTAAAGGATGGAGGCATTTGAATTTTGATACTACCATTCCAAATTTTATATTACATTTAAAATCAAAATGTCTGAGCCTCTGCAGATTTAGCATGCAACAACTTTGTGTACTTGATAATTCACGGTGGAAAGAGTGGACGTGAAGGGTAGTTAAAACTCTTTCATTGTTATGGTGTTTGGAATGTTATTGATGCTATTTTCCAAAATACATACTTTAAAATCACATCATAGTTGTTGGTGCAATTTTGAAAGTATTTTTTTTAATAAATATATTCGGGTGGTCATAAAGATATATTTTATAAATAAAATAGAATTTCAGTTATGTGTAGTTAGTTTTGAATAAATTGTTATTCTTTTTATGCATCTTTTTTGTATTATTTTTGCTCATTTAATTGATATTTAAAATTAATACATATTAAATAGCCTGGATTTATCATTTAGATATTAAATTTTGGGTAATGCTCATTTTTTTTTGTTTGTTTTTGTTTTTTTGTTGATTCAATAATTTACAGTATTTAGGTGCTCACTTTTAATATTGTAAATGTTTAATCAAGTTTTCTATATATTGAAAGCTAACAACATGGTAGAATTCATTTTCATTATTTTCATATGCTCTGAATTTTCATATTTAGAACATGAGAAAAATATTTTCATTAAGAAATCTGATTTATATAGATGAAAGTTTGATTTCTGTGACTATTTTACTAAAGAGTGTTACAAAACAAAATTGTAGAGTACTTACCTTTATCACATTTTGGTGGAATCCCCAACATATGCTGAATTTGATTTTCCTCCTTCTTCTGCATATCTCACTGCACTCACTTCTCTTTCAACTATTAAAATACGATATAACATCTTATTAATAATGTTGTACACAATGGTTCAGAAAATTTTGGTGTTCTGCACCTTAAAAAGGAAAAAGTATGCATAAAAAGGGAGAAAAAACAAACAGCAACATAATTAAAACTGTATTCATATTTCATAAATATTTTGTTTCATCAGATACAATCATTGGAATTTCTCCCTTTTCTGATATCTATTTCAGATTTTTTTAAAATCTGGAATTAACAACAACAACAACAAAAAATCATATCTAAACTGTTTGTGTAGATGTGACAAACATGTGTTCTCTTTTCTATTGATGAAATTATTTTTTTTAATTCAATTTTTTAAGAATCAGATGCACAGAATACAATGCATATTGCATGATTTTTATTTAGAAGAAATCAAAATCAAGAAACAGTTATTGTCCTATTTATTAATTCTTTTAAAACATGTTTCTATAAAATTTAGAGAGAATATAAGAAAATTTACTCTTCATATTAGTTATGAAAGACCAAGCAAGTGAATAATTATTTTTAAAGTTATTTTTTTCAAATCTTACTAATTTAATAAATAATTTCCAAGTTTGTTAGATTATAATGTTTGATAGAAAACAACTATTTAGAATACCTTGTGCATTTAACTAATTTTGTTTAAAATAGACTGAATTAACCTGAAGGAAGTCTTGCTACAAATACATTGCGCTATTGCAGAATAATTGATTTTAAACTACCAAAATACTATGCAGAATTTTTTACAGAAGTATAAGTGCATTGAAATCTCACATTAAGGTTTCAAACTTGATGCATCATAATGATGAATAAACAATAGCGATCGAAGTATAAGAAAATATTATTAAATCGAAAAATGTGTCTAATTTTAATAAATGCTAATATAACAAAAGTGACTTTTTTTTTTAGAAAATCTGCTTATTATTTTTTTGTTGTTGTCAAAAATGAAAAAATAAATAAATAATACTTTTTTATACCATTTATGAATTTTAAACACTTTCTATTTTTGATTGAAATTGGGATTTCAGATCTGAGATTTGAATAAAGAATTGTTATAAAAAGTTTTTTATTGATAATTCTTCATCATAGCTATTAAACATTTCATAGTTTATCTGTACAGAAATTAAAGTTCTTTTTCTTTGAAAAACTCGACTGAAGAAGCGATCGAAATATGTTTTAAAAGCTTACTTTGAAAGTTTCAAAATATTCTTATTATATTATAAATGATTTTATGTATGATTATATGATGCTCTTTAAGTTCAAAGTAAAATTGCTGTTTTTATATTTGTTACTCATCTGTCATCCTATTCGAATTTTACAATATACGAAATTAAGATAATTATAGTTTGAACTGTATGTTGGTTTACTGACCTGGCAGAGTTTCAACAGATTTGGACATATTACACTGTCGTACATACAGCTGGTATAAAGCTGAGATTATGATGCACACTCCTGTCATGGAGAAAGCATATAACCAAGGAAACAGAAGTACCTTCTCAAGATTCTAAAACAAGCAAACAAACAAACAAAAAAACTCAGTTAGATACATTTTAATATGATTTAATGTGTTAGAAATCATTGTGTCTTTATATTCCCGCCTTTAATTGCTAGAAAAAATAACAAAGGAAGAAAGAGAATATATATATATATATATATATATATTTTAAGATCTTGAATTTTTCTTTTATTTTAGATTTCATAATTTGTTTCCTTTCTAATTGATTGCTTTTAACTGCGTATCATATTCAGGTGCTTTGTGTGCATGATTCATTTGCATTTAAAACTGCTATTAAAAATGTCCATCCTTATATAATAACCAAATTACTTTTTTAATCGCTGTGCATTTATTTTATTTCCATCTTTTGTAAAATTGCATTATGTTTTCTTATGACACTTGGTTGTTGTTATCAAATCAATTATTGAAGTTGTAAATAGTTGAAAATCATCATTCTGCTACAATGCGCAGTTTCTGTAGTCAACTGTGTGGTATTATATTACACGCCCTTAAATAGTGCCGAATCTCATCTTAATGCAAATGATAATGATTTACATATTTGAGCAGAATTTATTTTTGAACACAGTTAGTCAATATTCTGCATAAGAAAATTGTATTTGAAACGAAGCTTGTGTTATTACATGGAACTCTTTTTATCGCCTTGATTCATACAAAGTCATATGATGTCATTCATTTATAATGCAGTCAGTTGTTATTATTATTATTTTTTTTTACTTTTTAATTGGAGTTACCACTATCTATATCAAATCTAACTTATTAGATGCTATTGGAATTACTTATTTAATAATCTTGGATCTATTATCACTCGTCATGTGTTTAATTTGCAAATACTTGTAATGAATTGTCAGGGCACACATAAACACCAAAAGTTTTTCCAAAGGTGATTAATTTTAACGTCTGGTGGAAATAATTTCATTTGTATTACTTTTTAAAATAATTTTTTTCCTTGTAGAAAGACACTGTTTACATACTCTAAACCAAATGTAATACTGATCTTAGAATAACTATTTCTGATGCGAAATAAATAAATAAAAAATATTCCTTTCTTGCTTTCAACTTGAATTACCATGTTTTGATAGAAATAAAAAAAAAATGATAGAAACAGCAATATGAAAGCGATTTAAAAACTGAAATGAGACTTTAATCAAATTGCTGAAAAAAGGCTTATTTATTTTAATGGTTTTGGTTAAAAATGATTTAACTTTCAAGTGTTACATGTTGTTCAATATTTTACATCTATCTAAGATGTAAAATATTGACTGAAAATACTGGAGATTCATTCTTTAGAATTCTTTCGTTGGAAACTGTACGAAATTCTGTAACTGCTATTATTCAAACTATACTTTTGAATCGACATTAATAATTTAAATCGGTGGATTCTATCATGACAAAAAAAATGATTGGCCTTTAAATATGCTTTTTAATTATGAATTAACATTTTTTGAAAATACTTCAGATTATGAACTTGATTTTATTAACAAGTTTTGAGCTCTATTTCTGAACGGTGCCAGCGCCACCCCCTCTCAACAACTGGCTTATTTTTTAAAAGGAAAGTGCATTTGTTTTTCTTTTTGTTTTAATCCGAATGTAATCCGAGCCCAGAACTTCAAGACAAAGTTCAATGCTTTGAGTTTCACTACACTTGCTGGTAGCTTGCGCTAGCTGCGTAGTTCTAATCATAATGGAAAGTACCATTATTTCTTGTAAGAAAAGACGCAAATATTTATCACGAGCAAGAGACATCTTATAGTTTAAAATATATATACATAATTGAGTTAATATTCATGAATTGAAAGGCGATCTTTTCAAATGTTGTAAGGATTTAAATGTGATTTACCAAGACAAAATTAATTACATTGATTTATGAAATGAAATAAAAGTTCTGTTGATTTATGTCTTTCTTTTGCCTTATTTTAGATGTTGAAATGTTTTGAAATACTTATTTAAAAGTAATTTATTTGATTTTTATATAAATTTTGTTACTGCTCTGATAATTATATTGACTTGAAGAATTACTACCACATCTGCCGAAAGATCTTTCTCAATATTGAAAGTAATAAAAAAAATCATTTCAGATCCAACGTTAGTCCAGAACGCTTAATTTTGCTCAAACATTTTGTTTATCGGATCTAAATTAAATATAAAAAATAAAAAAGAAAGAGAGAAAACGAATTTTATGATGATGCTATAAACGAATTTGATATAAAATATACAAGAAAATGAAACAATAATCACATATTCTAGTGATTTGCTTATCAAATTTATTTTATAAGTGTATGGAGCAATATTTGTTGATTTTATTAGAATAATTTAATTTTTAAAAAATAATTTTCATACAAAAGTTTGTAAAACACCAATTAATGCAATGGAATAAATAAGGAAATACATTAAATTATTTATTTTTTTGTACGAAATTTGTTTCAAGACCGGCAAGTCAGTTTTGCACAAAGCCCCGCTTTTTTTTTTTTTTTTTTTTTTTCCTGATCTGGCCCTGTTTCTGAATATGCTATTTTTTCTCGAGCATTTCGCGTCGGTATTAATAAATTACATGCTTCTTTCTTTCTTTCTTTTTTTTTGAGTAACTATCTAAGCGAAGTAAATGAAAGATAAATTACCACGAATAGTTTTTTAACCGTAATTTGATAAATTATTTATGCAATAATCTATTATTTTAAACTCATTTTTTCAGTTATCTTTAGTCTTCTCATGATTAGAATGTATAGTTCAGTTATTAGGTAGCTGAAGTCTTTCTGTAGTTAATATTTTAATGTGTATGTACGTGATTTGTGAAATAATCGTTTAAATGTTAAAAAGGAGTGTTCTTCATAATAAAAATGTGCACAATTTCTCCCCTTCCTTCAGCCCCATCTCTCACCCTCCTCGAAGTCCTCAGCTGTTTTCTGTTTCAAAAAGAAAATTTTTCAAAGGTGTTTTTTTTTTTTTTTTTTTTTTTTTAAAGATAGGTTTGATGTTAGTGCGGCGCAGGGGGAAAAAAAACAAAAAAAAAAACCCTCCTAACTTTTACTAAACCTTCTATTGAGATGTCCTTTTTTAAAATACTATATTATAGAATAACAATAAAAAAAAAGAAACGTATGCGGTTTTTAAACATTTTTGTTCGTATTATTCAGAGCGATACAAACGAACAAATAAAGAAAAGCAATATGTTAAAAAGATTTTAACGTAACCATTTAGCGTCATAGCAAAAAATATTACAAAAAGAAAAAAAAAACTATAAGGAAAATAAGAAAATAACAGATTTAATCCTTTTTGGAAATAACTCTCATTAAACTCTATGATGAACGGAATATTTCTATTAAAGTTTTCATTGAGATGCAGTCCATTCTAAAAAATTATTAAATTAAAGATGAATTAAAAAACTATATAAGTAAATTTTTTGATATTTATAAAATTCAGAAAAACTAAAAAATAAATAAATAAATAAATAAAAAACCTTGTGTAAATGAAAGGAAGACTAGAAATAATGTTCCATTTCAATCCATTATTTCCAACGGTTTATAACTGCTATTTTTTTTTTTT
>JAPMOR010070395.1:378287-449158 GCA_026543865.1 Argiope aurantia
ATTTTTCCCTCTTTTTTTTTACGATTTTAGACTTTTCCTCTTTTTTTACGAATTTATTGAACTCAATTTAAAATCAAAACTATTGACAATGATAAACTTATGATTTAAGTAACAAATTATTACGAAATATTTTCTTTTATCTTGAAAGAGAATTGTAAAAGCTCCTTTCTTTGTATTAGCATCACGGATGTTATTTTATTTAATGTTTTTTATTTGTAATATTCTTGCCAATTTTTTTAATCCGTTGTTATACACAGTAGCAACATTCATTTATATATTTTTTTTGAGTTAAAGACGCCTATGTAGAAAAGTCATTTCACCACAGTTTCTTAATTTTTAACTTTCGAGTTAGACTCAAGAATGCGGCTTTTGGAACGATAACTGATGTTTATAAGGTCATGATGCTTTATAAACATGATTTCCTTAGCAGCGCAATATATAAGGTGTCCTTTAAAGTCTTGAGCCTTCTTTCTGCTTTACTTTAGAACGGCTATAGCTGCAGTCATAAAAATGGTATCTAAGTGTACTAACGTGTGTATACACCATGCAATGAGTTCACATATAGTGCCACCTAGTGTCAAAATTTGGAATAAGCGTGTTTTTTTTTAAAAAAGTAGTATAGGTCATAAAACTGATAAAAAGTAAAAAATCATAGGACATCATCAATCTATTGTCTATGTGAAAAGATACCTCGTGTACATTAACGTTATGACGAGAACGCATGGAAATGCATTTATTTTTGGGCGTTATATAGAAGGTTGTGATATCATGGAGTACGAAACATGAGAACTTAATAATTATTATTTAGTTTATTTATCCTTGCTGAAAATAGACAATGCTCCGGAGAGTAAAATCTCGCAAAAATTGAAAATCTTGACCAAATGAGTACTCATTTCATGATTCTGTTTTTAGCATTAATGTGTGCAAGTATCTTTTTGTACTAAAGGATAGGAATTATAATTTGATTTTTTTATCTGCATCTCATACCTTTTTCAAGCGAAAGATTCCACCTTTAGATTTTGTAGCTGGTGGCTGTATAATTGATTTTATTGCATAGTGCATTGTCACTTAGGTATCATATCTATAATTATAGCTCTCTTATTTATGAAGTTGAGGGGTGGGATTTCAGATCTTTAGTGAGAACCCTGTATATTTATTTATACCATAAAGTATTCATAGTGGTTAAGTAGTGCACAAATTATTGTTTCTGCTTCCCTCCTCTTAATAGGAATTCAAGATAATGAAATGTGGCTTTTAATAATTTCTCTAACAAGCAAGAAATTAAGGAGGAACTATTTGAAGCTCGTCTATCAAATATGAACTCAAAGATGACAAGAGATAGTAAAGGGAGGTTATTTTGACCGGAGCATCGGATAAATACCAAATCTGTCAATTTTTTAAGCAGACATTTAAGAACTATTTGATAACATGCATTATTTGATAGGAAGCAAATATTTATCTAAGCATTGAATTGAAAGAATTTAATGTGCCATTTTTATTGCTTGTAACTCAGAAAAATAATAAATTCTGGGAGATTTTAGAAATTAGTAATAAATATGATGACTGATTTTTTATTAAAAAATATTTGAATAGTTATTTTACTTGTTCTCGCGATTCTTTTCCATCAAACTTTTTCACGGGTATAAATAATTTATTTTTATACGAGGGTTATCTAGAAAGTAAGTTTCCCTAAAGCTGTAAACGGATAGAAGATACAGTTACAAAGAAAAAAACTATTGGATCAGATACAGCAATCGTTTTTCATTAAATTCACTAATGAAATGAAGATGCTTCTCTTACCGTGAGATCTAGCTTTGCTGAGATTGTTTATTTTGCCTCGGGCAAGAACCAGTTTATTATCAGTGTGTCTTCAGGTATCCGGTTCTTCGGGACTCACCAGGCATGCAATTTTCGAAACTATCTTGCTTCACAACCATTTTGAGTTGCAATATTGGAATATCTGTGAGAAATGGCTGTCGAGTCTTTAATGGTCAAACGTGGTTTTCTTGAGTGCCCTGATTTGCCATCTACGTCTGATCATCATTAAATTGATATGATAGCCCAACGCCCCTCACCAAGGCCATAACTATAACATTTTAGTGCCACGGGGATCCCGAATAACAAACGAAAAAAAAAGGGGATTAAAAAAAAATTGAAGATTTTATTTTAAAAATATTGAAAAATTGATAATCATAATTATATTTTTACTTCTAAAGTTAAGAAATTATTTATCTAAAGAGAGGGGGAAAAACAAGCTTATTTCTAATTAAATAAAAAATGATATTTCGATTGCATCGATGACTAATCAGATTATTTCAACCCTGCTATCAAATGGGCCCACATACAGACAGTCTTAAAGTAAAGGCGTCTGGGTGACCAGAGGGTACTACAGGGAAAGGTGGTACTCTGGGGAGTGTTTTAATGGAATCCAGATATGAGAATAAAGTGTATGTATGTTTCATATTATGCTTTGCATGACGTTAAATAGCTACTCATATCACTCTTTTTTTTTTGTCTGGATAGCGATAAATATGAATCAAAAGTAACATAATAGCACACATCAGTGAGACATTTATTGAAAAATATTTCATTCCATTTTTGCGTATAGAGCTACTTTAGTTTTTAAGAAAATTATAATCGAAATAATCATAATAATAATAAAAAAGAAAAATGCAGTGGAAAATGTTAAAAGTGGTCAACAACAACAGCAAAAAGGAATTATCTTCTGTTGCCTGAGACCTACAAGTTTCCAGTTACGTCCCTATTCTTTATGGACATTTTAACCACATTCTGAAAATTAGCTACGTCGGTTGATTGCTTATGACGCCAGGTCAAAATATTGATTCAGCTGATAATGAATTTCGCTCGGTGCTATATTTTTTGAATTCAAAATTTAATCACAGATCTATTCCCGCTCTTGACGAGAGAAAAAATAAGAGAACTTTCATAGTGAAAAAAAATATTATTAAATATAACAAATTTTTACACAAATGATAACGAATCAAATATGCAAATGAAAATAAACCTTTTCGAAATTAACGCGTACGTAAATTGAATTGATATTCACAGCGGAAATGAGATTCTGATTTGATGATTGGGGTCTGAGGTATTGCTTGGAAATGAAACCTTAAGTTGAAGCCATTGATTGGAGCAACAGGCGTCATGACAAATATATTATGGACAAAATGCCAAATCTTTATATACGTTATCCACATGTGAAGAATGATGAATCCGCATGATTTTTTTTGTTTTCTCATTTCTTATCATTCGGCACAAGTCTCTTGTTTGCGTATTGAGCTATTTTTTGTCGCGTTGCTGTCTTTAAGCCCACTTCACATTTTTTGAGAATTGTGAAAGAGGCATAAAGTTTTGGGAACTCCTGCTCTATAATAGAGTACAGGGAGTTTACTTTTTAGAATGATTACACCGGATGGATAGGCGGACCTGTATTTTAAAATTTTCGGATATTAGGATTGTCAGTTTATGTGCCTTACAACAAATCGCAAAATCTCGGCGATGCATAACATTGTACATTTCCAAGAAGAGAAGTAACAATATTTTACAAATAATTGTAAAAATACTTGTAAAATGGACCACATCGTAAATTCCCAATTTCCATTTATTTTAATTCAGACGACACTTTTTAAAGTTCTATTTGCTTTCAGGATAGATATTAGAAGTTTTTAATGTGAAATTTCAGTATGTAGATTACATCAAGGGATTACATTAATTTGAAAATATATTACCGAAATTTTCCGGAATATTTATTATGGGTTTGCATATCTTCCCAGCTCCCTTTTATTTCTTTAAAAAAAACTTTCTTACAAGGTTTTTAATGCTTTTAGTAATCAGCTTAGTTAAAAAAAAATGCTTCTTGTAAGATTCCATTTTTTAGCTTACCCTAATTTTTTCAATTAAATTTTATATAGCTATCCAAAATAAGTGTATCATTTTCCACAAACATGGTTACTACGCCACAGTGGTGACGTCTTTATCTCGCGTATGAGGTTTTTTTTTTTTTTTTTTTTTTTTTTTTTTCCGAAAGCTTAGAATATAGACATATTCTTTTTTAAAACTCATAACTTTATTGGACTAGTAAAGCAAAATATTTTAAGAGAACTGAAATTTTGAGTTCTCTATCCCAAGTTTATCAGTAATATACAGGGTTATCCACTTTACTTCATCACTTATCACACTAACTCTTCATGGTCTTAAAACAGAAATAGGTATATAGCTCCAATTGGAAAAATGCTTTAAATGACTAAAAAAATTATATTTTCTGCTGTTTCTGGGAATGAATGCACTACTCAAAATTTATAAAGTCTTTATTTGTATCAGTGTCTTAGTACATTTAGTAAAGTACATTTAGTAAAATTTTCTCGATAAACATGTTAAATAAATTCCATTCTTCTGCGATCAATACTGATCTATAATTTTGCATAGTACATTGTATAGCATTTGCAGATATCCAGAAAGTTCTTAATTAGTTGGTACAAAATATCTGCTGTCTTTACTTATTTTTCGATATATATCTTATATATTTATTGATTTTTATGAAGTAATTTCTAGTCGCTAAGTTATGTTTGACAGAATACATTCGCAAATCGTCAATTGTTAACTGTTCAGTGTGATTCTTTTTTTTTTAACTCGATGAATGTTCACTGCATCTTGATTTTCATTGGATGTATCTCTTGCATTTTAAATATCATAAATGTTTTGCATATCTTTAAATATCTAATTAGTCACTTCTTCCATGCAGGCAGTTAATTATAGTAATTCTTTTTCCTTCTCTCTTCTATATGCAGGAAATTCTAAAAATACCGTGGGATGTGACGCTTGTTGAGAAAATATATTGAATAGAATGAAATGAGTGTTCTCTGATTTCCAGTTGAATCATCTTATACCAAAGATAAATCTAGCCTCTTTGTAGGAAGTAAAACCAAGATTATCATCATTGTTAACAACAATAACAACAACTCCATTTAGAATAACTTCGTTAGTTGTCTAAGTTGTTTATAGTTCATCGATTTGTAACCATCATATATCATATATATTCTTATAAATATTTGAAGATGTTGCCTTCTATACGAGCTGTTATCCTGTTAACAAATCTCGGATATGATTGCACAGATTAGTTAACGAAAGTCGTAGAAAATATCATGCACATTGCGAAAGTGCTTTGTAAAAAGGAGGGCTAGAAACGGCGGTGAAGGCTTAAAGAATGGGGTCATTTAATGAGATAGATGGTCCGGGCCTGAATCTTGTCAGTGAACATGTTAATGAATATCCTACAAGGCGGTGTTTCCTTTTATCTATTAGAAGCAACAATAATTCCTTTTTAAAGTACTTCCCAAATGGCAAAATTTGCTCTCTTATTCTGCTAAAGGCATTGTAGCATTTAGGATCTGGCATTGAAAAAATGGTATTTAAAATAGAAAAAATTTACATTTTTGTGATTTATTTGAAAATAGAAACAAAGCCGTATTTGAAGAAGAAGAAGAGAGAGGAAAAAAAAAAAAAAAAAAGACTTGTTATCGGATTTCAGTTTTGGTTATTAAAATCTTAAGAATTGCGTTCAATTGAAACGAGCGAAGTAAGCATTTAATTGGAAGGTTTAATTTATTTGTGAAATTAGAGATGTCGTTATTATTTTGCTTAGGAATGTTGTAAAAAAAAGTTTTTTTTTTCTCATTTTTTCCCCTGTGATTTTTGATTAAGGTATGCGAGCTTTTTTATGGCATGAAATATGACGCTGATATGGCGTCACGTGAATCAGACAATGACTTAATGAGAAGTGGTCTTCTTTGCCTACTATTAAATATGTTTAATCGGGAATGATTTTACTTAAATTTATAGATTTTTTCATGTACGAAAATCATTTTTCAATGCCATATTACTTTATTCTTTTCACAGTACTTACACTAATGGCATTTTACTATGGAGATGAAGATTCAGGTATCAACTTTTAATATGGTCTGGTTGTGGATGATTTACTGGCGAACTTACTGGTTTTTAAGTTCTTCATGACTGACTGCTCAGTGATTTAAGGTAAGATAATTTTTTTGATTGATATTTTTCATGTTTCTGTGAGATAATGGTTTTAAGTGCAGGGCATGTCTATATAAAATTATGATGATTTTATTTTTATTTTCCTGTTTCTTTAATCAGAAATTGACAAGATTTTTATGATAAAGTTAAAATTACTTTCAATATCCAACCATAATTTATTTAGAAGAAGAGTTGACAGAAGTAATTCTGTTTGCTCTAAGACCAACAACACAAAAGAACTACATCTTTCAATTCCCGGGAGAAACTTTGAGGATAGACATTATTCTATCTGAATTACCGAATCATTTTCGAGAAGGGATTCTGTATATAATAATACCAAGAACGTTCTAGGTAATAGTTATATACATAGAAAGATGCTAGAGAATGTTTTAGTTGTGCCAGCAGAAAAATAATAATCGAATTAATGAGATTTATTGTCGCTGGCTTCTGGTTAATTTTTCTAATCCTATTTGCATTTATAAGTAAATAATCTTTACAAGCCGACCATGAATTATAACCAGCTGCGGAATGCTGGAGACTATGATCACTTATCACCAGCCGCGAAATTGGCTTCTGTGTTCACTATTATGGTCATGGTTATTCCGCGCTATCACCGTTTCCAGATTAATTCCACTGACGAATGCAAACGGATTTCAAACAAATTAAATAGAAAGATACTGATATATCAGGTATGAACTAGCTGCATTTTGGGAAAGGTTGTACCACATGTATGTGTTTATTAAGTGACATGAATGTGTAGAATCGTTACAAATTTTGATATAAGAAAATTAATTCATTACGTCTGCTGTTGCAGCTGTAAGAAGTTTAATATTAACTAATATTAACTGGGTTATATTTGGTAAATGTTTCTTCCGTTGATGATAAATATAATTGGTTTAATGTAGCATCAAAAAAAAAAAACCCTCAAAAATAAATGACCGAGAAAATTCGATACTATCAAAGAGAGGATGTTACTTCAACAGGAAGCTAAATAGCTTGACAGGAAAAGTAAAGCGGTAGACCGAAGAAGGGAGAGTCGATGAACTTGCTAACAGTTCCCAATTCTTATCTTTTTTGTAATCTATCACGTGCAAGCATGCAAGGTCAAAAAATTAAATAGTTTGATACATAGATATGTATCCGCAATGATATTTGTAAATGATCAATATTTTGCTTGTGATTTTAGAAGCAATTAATTGAAAAATGTATCAATAGCTCACTGGCAAAATTTAGATAATTACTTGTACTAAGCGTTTATTGGCAAATAACAATGGATAAAAAAGTGATAAAATCTTTATGATTTTGAGATCTATTCAACTATGAAGTTTTGAGAAATTCTCAGCTACCTAATCTGGATTAAATAGCTAATTTATTTTTCTTAAATTATGAATGTATTGTAGTCCGTCTTTCTCAGTAATATTTGTATTATCTGAACTCAGTTTGTAGTTCTGGGAGTGAGAAGTATTTATATTGCATCAATAGTATTAAATGTATGTAAAATAATGGCAAAAGAATTATCAATTAACTACATGTTACTTTTCTTAATTTATGAATTATCGCGTTTTTAACTTACAACTGGAATATTCTTAGGTATGAGAATTCGATATAAAAATTATGGTGAATGCATAAACAACTTCAGCGACCTATGATTTTTTAGTTGAACTATTACGACCTCACAGATGTAATTTAATTCGATTTTAGTGAAAATAAAACAGTTAGGGATTTAGCATTTAAAATGGAAAGATTAAGTATATTTGAATTTCTGAGTGGCTTGTTTGAAAGCCTACAGTTTAAGACATTAATAGCCATGTGAAGAAACTTTGTCTCACAGGTAATGTATTTGTTCGGACCATACGCACATTTTCTTGAAATCTTTTGCTTTTTGTCCGAAGTTCAGAGACCATTCATACTAGCCATATATGAACATAATAATTGGTAAGTCATGGCGTATAGAATAAAATAAGCTGATTGGCCTCATGTTTATGACAAGTTTTTTTCTGTATAGCGAATTGCTGAATTCATCTATAGAATTGATTATCCTCTTCATCGTATAGTATATCATCCATTAATTTCTGGAAATATTTCTTTTTCTTCTTGTTACTACCAATATGTTTTTTAAAAAAATATATATGTTGTATTAAAATGTGTGGTTTGAAAAATTTTATACTATTATTCTTTGCTTTGTAATGTGCTGCTAAGACGTTAGGGCATGAGACGCTGGAAACAATACGGTAGCGAAATTAAGTTTAAGTATAAGAAAATTCCTAAACATTTATTAAAACATATTATAAATGTGTTTAAAATACTAATTAATCTACTTAGAGTATTTCTATTAGCACTTCACTCATTTCTGTTATTATTTTGATCCAAATTTTTGATTAAAAAAGTAATGTTTAATTTTTTAGGTAATGAAATCACATTTTTATTTCCCTATTTGATGAGGAATAATTATCATATGTGTTGAGAAATCAATTTTGTGACTGCTCAACATATACGATGTTGCGTCATTTGGGCATTCGTAATACTTTTTTGACATTATGAAGTTTCAAGCGAAGGGAAAAGACATTTTGCATATCAATATGAAGGAATGGTTTCAGCTGTCAAAGTTTAGTGACTGTCTATAATGTTTTTCGCTTTCTCTGCGTATCTATTATCCGGCTATGGCCATTTAATCTGATCGAACAAAAACTTGATGAGATTCCTTTGTACTGATTGGTATATTTATTAAAAATATTAGAAGCATTTCGTATCTCCAATTATTTGGTGATGCAGAAGTTAAGACAAACATTAATACACATTAGGACTTCGGAGATGCTTACAGAGTCATTTAGTAACTTAGATTGTGATTCTACTACCAATAAATTCTGTTTTCGTAAAATGAACTAATAATAATTTGATTTCATTTCAATCCCTCCTTGCAGATGGCATCTTTCTTTCTTCTGCCATTTACGAATTAGCGATTTTCAAAGTTTTTCCTTGACTTCTGAAACACCAACACTATAGCTGCGATTAATCAATTACACCGCTCTATCTTTTAAGCAACATCAACCAAGAAAGACTAACAAATTAATGACACCCCATGGCCATTTATCCTTGTTTGTAACTTGTCTTTGAAGAGATTGCCTAAGTAAGTCTTTTTGAAATTATATTGAAGTAGCATTTTCACTTTTGTAAATGGTTGACCGCTCAATCATCTCAATAATTTACGAAATATTTTTGAAGGTCTGCCACAGTTGTTGATTCTGTTGTACTTGATTTTCATAAAATTAGTGTCGAAAATCTTCCAAGTCTCAACTTAATCGTATGATCTTTATCTCTCAATTTTTAAGCGTGATAACAGTAACCATGCTTCAGTCAACATGGATATTAAAGCGCTAAATGACAACTGTTTTTGTAATTTAACTAATTTTCTTTTTTGCTGTGAACGAAAGTTCCTTGATCGTGTTTCCGCTTTTGCATAACTTTTTAAATCAACGGGATATCCCTGAATACGGAATATCTTGCTATCTTGTATGTAATGTTCATTCATTTTTTCCCCCTGAAAATTTATGAATGGAGATAAGTGTGCATAGTTCACTCATTCATGACATGTTTTTTGTGATCAATTGCTATTTACCAGAGAAAAGAAACATAAAAATCAGAGACAAATCTTCGATCTAGTATTGAAAGATACGTCTAGAGGTCATCGCGATACGGTTGGGTTTTGGATGATCAATCATTTAGAACTCTGCTGTAAAACTGAACAATTCGATTTTGATTGTAAATGTGCAGGTTATTTCGAATATAATACAGGAAATCATTGTGTATCTCTTATCATTATTGTTTAGGACTTCTTTTTGTCATGAGATAAGTACCTCATTTGCTCATTATTATTTCAGATCTCGATAATTTGCCTTTACGTTTGAAGCTAACATTGTATTATTGTTTTATGGCAATTCACTGATATTATTTGCCCTTGCGTTTTCTGGTCTACAGAATGAAGACAAGAAAGATTTAAAGAAAAGAAATTTTCTGAAAAACGTATTTATTGTAATTTTTTGATGAACTTAGAAAAACGATAAATGATATTTTAATTGTATTTATGACTAATTATATTAAAAGAATAGTGAGATATTTAGTGGGGGAAATTAAATACCATATAGCCTGAATAATAATATAGATTGCTAAAATTCATAACGATGAATAATAATACAAACTACTGAAATGCATTGCTATGATATATGAATGCTATTTGAATAGTTAATTCGAATGAGAATTTCATTCATTGCTGACTTCGAAATTTTCAGCATTCTCTTCTACGTCCTGATCAATTTTATTGATCTTTTTGAAAGTAATAATTTCCACTGGCGTTTTTCGTTGCGAATCAGACGCTTGTTCAAAAGCAACATTGTCGTACATGGGGTAAAAAAATTCGACGTCTTTAGAAAGCTCGTTTATTTTTTATGACGAATACTTTTAATTTACATTGGAAATAGTTGAAGAATCTTCGTTCAAGAAGTTAGCGAACTAAAGATTGAAATTTTCTTTATTCTTCTGTTTACGACCCTTCAAAGTGTCGCAATCTTGAGGTACCCAAGACTCTCCCTTCAAGTTTACTTTGTTCTTAAGCTTCTGCTTTCCACTCCCCCCCTCCCCCATTTTTTGAGGCAAACGAAGGAGCTCTTTATGAGAAATTGTTGCCTCTGGGTTTGCTTTTTGCTGCATATGGGTAGCTAAAACCCCCACATGTTTTCAAGTGTGGCAATCCAATAGACTGGTGGTACATTGTGGTCCGTGGGGTATCAGTTCTATTGACAGTTAGACATTTAAGTGGTTAGTTTGCTGGGTGGAATAAAGGCATCAAACGATAGGATCCTTTTGGGGAGGGGGGGGGGGGCTTGATGTTAAGGGTATTCACTGTCCCCGAGGAAGTAAGTAGGGATTCTTACTGTATGGGAACCATTTAGCATCAAAGTATGCGCGGAGACTGACAATGTCCGGAGTTGGTGGCTTAATCCTTTTTGACTTTTTGGTGATAAAAATAACTCGGTAAAAAAAAAAAAGCACCATTCAAATGACTCCAATACAGCCAAATAAAACAGTCGTCTAAATCATTTAATACCTTTTCCATTTTAAAATGTACTTTGACAAGAATGAGATATTTTACATTGTTTAATCATTCCTTGTTTAAAGGCGGCAACTGCAATTCTTGCCACACAAAATCTATCCAGAAACTTAGCTATGAGGACTTGCTTATAGAAGTTGCATCTCGTCAACATGCTGAACAAATTATTAAATTAAAATTTATAGCCACTATTTCTGTAACTGTTAGTACTCATGCAAGTTTTCTAAGTTGTAATTTTGCGCTGAGTAAATTTGCGATAACTTTCAACCACACTTTCTTTTCAAGGGGAAACCCATTCGCTACATCAAAATTAGACGTAATGGGCAGCTGGTAGATATCAGGCATCTATTTCTATCTTTTCGTTCTTCCAAAACATGCAATCGTCAGGTAGCCTTATGTTTTTTGTAACTCTGCGATGTTTTAAATATCAGCGTTTAGATCGTTCGAAAAATTCGTGCTGCGGGACTCTCACTTGCGCTTGTTTTTCGGAAGCAGGTCATATCATCCCTGAATGTGCAGTATCTGAGAAATAGGTAAAGTAAGAGTTCGCAAACTTCTTTTCGCTGCTCTTGTTTTGCATGGAATTTGAAGAGAAAGTGATTGTCGAAAGAATGAAATAAAATATTTCGTATGCCGAAGCTCGATGAACTGTTAAAACTGCAACTCTATTGCAATGAGAAAAGCGCTCGAAATTATAGGTATTTAAATCTTGCCTGCAATTTTACTTTCTGATTCTATTCTATTAAAAAAATTATATATATCCGCCGAAATTTGCCTTTGATTCCGTTGAATCTTTTATAAAATTATTTTCATCTAATATTTGTAAAGAAATAATTTCATTTCAATCTACTGTTCTTGAACGTAAATTAGTCATTAGAATTTTCCTATTTCAAAATTGTCATACACAGAAAGCTAAAAACAACCCCCTCCCCCCCCCCCCCGAAAAAAAAAGATTCTCAGGTGAATAAAGATAGCTAGAAAATCAGTAGTGACAGTGTTTCTAAGTTTACAAAACTCCACAGTATCTCCCAGACTTAATACGGATATAAAACAAGTTTCCAATTCTGCTCTCAGACAAGTTGATTTTGGGATGCATAAAATTACAGTTAGTGATGAAGTCACCATTCTGTTAGCTCTGAGCTCTAATCAAAGGCGGTTCTTCTTGAAGGAAAAACAAATGCTTGTAAATCTGACGCCAAACGGAGTTCTAATGTGTCGGGAGGCGATATATTCAGGCCTTAGAATTTAAAGAATACACCTGAAGATATCTGTCCTGTAATCGCACCATCTTTTACTACATGTAAACGGCCGAAAATAACTATTTTCATATTATAATATCGGTGAGATGCAAACAAGAATAGGTTTAATACATTTTTTATTGATAAGACAATTTTATGTACTTTTTGTTTTTTGCAATTTTCACTGATTTAATAACTTTTTATGCTCAATTTGATTTCTTTGTCTGGACTGACAGTTTCAGCTTGCATTTCAATTTTATTCTGCTTACTTTCAATCATTTTTAAACACATTTTTATCTCCTCAAGAAACGAATATATATTTTAGAACTTCAAGAACCTTTTTATGTTATGGTATCGTGATTCTATTTACTACCATATGTGTGACGCAGACTACGGAACATGGCTTTTGCACTATAAAAATCCTACAAATTACGAATCTACTGCTCACGCAGTTTCTTTTGAAATTTATTTTTTTGCTCTCTCTTTTTTGCCTTATTTGGATTGATAATCAGTGTATATTATATTACTTTATATGAGTAATGTGAATTAAATGAGTAATGTGATTTCAGAGTGTGAATTTTTCATCCTCTGAAATCAAACTTTTAAATTTAGATAGTGTGGTGTGAACAAAATGTCTTGATTTTTTTAAGAAGCATATACTTTTCTTGTATATTTTATGCATAAAATGCAAAATAATAAGATTCATCTGAAAATGTTTAAGGTATATTATTTAGTTCGAGTGAGCTTCGTCTTTTTGTGAAATTTCAACATTTTCTGTTGCGTGTTCCTTATCTCATAAGAATGAAGGTGCGAATATCCCTTGAAAAACTCCCCTGTATCTCGTGCGGTTGTGGAACTTGTTATGAACTGAGACGTCTACTATTGCTTAATCGAAGCCACTTGACTCTGGAGTATTTTGTTATTCCTAGCGGATACCTTACTTTTTTTTCAGGAGTTTTCTGAAATCCATAAATAACGGGGGAAGTCAGTCATCTGACTCTCCGACCCGCCACGAAGGACACGAATTTAAACCCTAAAACTTAACCGGACAGCCGCAACAGCAACACTGGCGAGAACTGTGGTTGAGTCCTAAGGGCCATCACCGTTCACGGTACAACCCTCCCCGAAGGAAGTACGCCCCGTCATCGATGGGAGGAGTCAGATCCCCCACATATTTGTGTACCCTCCAGGGTGGCGAGATCCAACCACCATGCCGGAAGCATCTCATCCTCATTCCGAGTCCCCCCCCCCCGGGGGTTTAAATAACAAGGGAAAAATCTTTTTCTTTTCGAGTACATAAGAAACCATTGAATGTTTAACAATATATACGCATTTCTCATTGAATATTACATCAGTTCACAATAGAGATATAATAATATCACAATTTAAAGATGGCCTGTGTGTTGGAAATTAATGTAGGGCGCAGGCCTTTCAACTACAAAGTGGACAGTTTGCATTAAATAAAGCGCCGTGATAATCAATGCGCCCAAAACTATTAGGAATGTATGAGGAAATTTATTGTATTTTGATAATTTGGTAATTTTAGTTATAGTTATTAAAAGACGGTCACTAAATTAAAATGTTTCTGCTCATTTTAAAGTTCATTGTTAAGATCTCACTGGATATCGTTATGAAAAAAGATTCAAGTGTATTTTATTCATCTCAGTATTATCCTTTTATTCATATGATTTCATTAACAATGTTTAAAGTATATGGAATTATGATGCAGAATTTGAAAGTCTTTCTTGAATGGTAGATGTAAGGAATTATCATTGTCATGGCTAATAATGTGTGTGAAACCATGACAACGTAAGTACGATTTCTCACGTGTTACTTGAGACCCGCCAAAATATTGCAGAGATTCGAAAAGAGATTTTATTTAAGAGCGTGCAAACAAAAAGAAAGATTATTTGGCGGAAGTCATTATGGTTTTTTGTTTGTAGATGAACTGCATTAAAACTGCATTTAGTGCTATTAGATGAATGAGTGATTTTTAGAAAAAGAATCTATGCGCGTGATGTTTTGTTTGAGGGGAAATTAAGGTCGGATTTCAAAAAATTAATACTTTTGAATAAGATTTATTGAAGACTGAGTTCTTTTATTTAAACAAAATTATGTTGTTTAAATGGCAAGCCTAAATTTGATTTCAAAGTCTTCAGACAAGAGGAAACACTAGGTTGATAAATTGAATGTAATTTTTTTAAACCTTGCCTTTGACATAAGCGCTAAGATATGCTGCTGTGAAGAAGCTTTATGTATTTAAAAAAAAAAAAACTTGTCTATGCTACTGAGTTATTTTTATTTATTTGAGATACTATGAAAAATTATTGTAGTTTCCGTTGAGAGATATACCATTTTTTTTATCTTCATGTTCTCTATGAAGCTTAATCTGTAGTTAGACGATAAATTATACAATTAGTATCATAAATAAATTAGAAAATATTAATAAATTGAAAATGTCAGTTTTCGAAATTGATAAATTTATATAATTTTAATATCAAATGAGGTAAAAATATATTTGACCGATGAAAATAATTAATAGGTTGAAATAATATGCGGAATAATATTAAATGGTAGTTTTGAATAGATATCATTGCCTCTAAATATTTATAGAGCATTGTGACCTCATATTAAGGTTTTGACTTCGGAATTGGAGGATCGCGGGCTTGAGACATTAAGACTTGAAGATACATTCTGTATATGGGGCTAATTTACTCTAAATATATTGAGAGAAAAACGGGACTTGAGATATGGTTACTCGGAAGATACGTCCTATATATGGGGCAGGTTTACTTATAATATATTAAGAGGTAAATGTCTTCTCGCTAGTGCGGAGCAGAAATTTGGAGAGGGGATGTCGGCTCAGTGTTATCTGATCATGATTCTAAATTACGCAGTCTGTTCTAAAATAGCCATTCTGTAGCTTCAAAAGAGGACATTTCTCTTACAAAACAAAACAATTTTTTTTGTTATGTTGTTTCTACAACTGTGGAAAATGTTTATGTAATCTGAATACACGCAACCATCTTTTTTTTTTCCGGCAAAATGAATTTCAATTAATAATTTTTAATAATGATTCTTAAAAAAATATGTTATTATTTTTAATACTGGAACCGTTAAAATGGAATTTAGAAAAGTATTTGAAAAAGTATTTAGAATTTAATATAAACTAGGTATATTATATCAAATATGAAAATCAGCGCTTCTTTTTTTAAATTGAAAACGTAGCTTCCATTTTTAGTTCTACTCTTGATATAAAATAGGTCTTCTTCTTATTATTGTAAGCTTATTATGTGAAACAAGAATACGATCTGATAGAGGGTGAAAACTTTTTTCGCTTTTAAGAAGGAATACTGAGCCATATAAATCATCGTTACGGATGATTTCAATCAAGCTGACTTGTTGAGGAAGCGAGAAAACGTTTTTTGAAATCATTGTTTACAGTATGTTGAAATGCTTTAATGAGTGCGAAATTTAATGGTTATATTAATATCTAATTTTTAATACAAGGAGAAAGGTGCAATACTTCTGCATTATCTGAATGCTGTTTTTTTCCCTTTTATTAAAAGGATTTTTGATTATTCGTTCTGAGTATTGTATGGAATTAATTAAATTAAATTTTTTATCAATGTAAGTTTGTGACTCATTCACATTTGTGGGGAATAAAATTGCAAAGTTATTTTAGGTTCTGCATACGATAGTAATTCATATTTTTTATTTGCAAACAAAATATTCTCTATTTTAATATTTTTATCGACCGTCAGTGGCCTAGCGGATTAGACAAAGCATGGGCAAAGAATATTAATCGAAGGAAGAAGTTTATTGGCTTTATCAATCTTGCTGTTCTATTAACCGACATTTTTCAAAAAACTAGTAAACTGATCCGAGCTTTAGTAACGAATTATACTCTATGTTAAAGTTGTTCCAAGTTTCCCTCCAAGTGAAACAGAAGTGTGGACCAGTTTCTCCTAATACACATACTTTTGATTGGTAAGCAGTGAAAAACTGTAGTAAATTTTTTTTTGGGTACACAAACTAAATAAGTAGGTTACGCATAATATATTTACGTGTTTCTTGAAATTTTTAAAATTAATTAATTAGTTAAAATTAATTAGTTAATTCTTATAAATTTGTTACTGAATTTATTAAAATTTTTTCTAGACGTCTATGTATGTAGACATGCTTACAATACCTATGTAAATAATTTGGAACTTCCCCCAAGGGCTAATGATAACACGTTGCTTCTGAGCAATCATACTGAATAAAGGGTTAAGCCCCATACTGGCCTATAAACAATGCTACTATTGGACTGTCTTTTCCAAATTCATGAAACAGATTTTTTAAAAATTGATTTTAATTTAATCTATATAAGCAATTTTTAAATAATAAGTATTTTAACAAACTGATATAACAAAATATTTAATTGCTTGTCATCTTCCTGAGAGTTGTTTGAGTATCTAATTTAGAAAGAAATTTAAATTTGCAAGTGAATTAAAATAAGTTTTTAAACCTCTCAATAGTTTAAATTAGAACTATCTTTGGCCCAGTACTAGAGAGAAGATGTTGGCTAACTATATTCAATTTTGAATTATACAAACTCTACGGGGCAACCACAGAGAACACTGGTTATCCGGAGCAATACGTTAAGAGGGCTCGGTCATATCTGGAGAAGCCCTGAAAACAGCGGCCTCAAAATATCCACTTTTAAAAGTCCTTTGGGATCCCAGGCCAGAGGAAGACCTGCAATTAGATGGCCGGATGATGTGGAAAGAGACCTGTGTGTTCTGAGGATAAAGAAATGGAAGGGAGTTGCGGGGGATAGAAAGCACTGGAAAGTGCGCATGGTTGAGACAGCCAAGGTCTGCAAGGGGCTGTTGTGCTCATGAAGAAGAAGAATTTAATGCAAAGTTTCCCGGTACTGGTAAGTTGTGAGCCAATCAGCCAGCTCTTGCACAGAATTGACCACATTGATTTGGAAGCGAATTTCAAAACACGAAAAATATTTTTAAGAATAAAATTCTTAAATTTTAATGATACTTGATTTTAATTTTAATGATTTCGAGTACAGTCAAATGAAATAAAGAAATAAAATTACCCTGAAAATAATAAGGGAAAAAAGAATTTCGATACTTTCAGTAAGTACCTACTTTGTCTATTGTTTTTCCAAATAGAAGTTAATTCCGATTTCTATCTTAGGTACTTGGTAGGTTCTCCAAGGATTCTTCTTGATTAATAGACACTGCATAGTCCATTAACAAGAGTCCTTGATTCGTGGATTTGATTAGATATGTTGGATGAAGTGAGATTATAGCTATGGCTACTATTTTATTCAGAAAAAAAAAATCGGCAAAATTGAAAATGAAGCAAATTTTCTAAAGAAATTAGTATTATGTATTTTCTAATAAAGCTTTAATTTTTCAAATTGAATTGTAATTAAAAACTCAAAATTCTTTAATTAATAAAAGTAAGAAACTTGTTATAGTCACGAAAAAAATTTACTTTTTTCTTCTCTTCTCGCTCTACTGAATAATATAGTTATAAAAGTTACTATCACAGGCTGCCTCCTCAAGTGATCAAATATTCTTATTACATATTTTGCAGTAAACATGCTTATCACTCGCTATCTTTCAATAATAAAATTTATTCATAAAACGGAAAAGTATAGAATAAATATTTTAACTAGGTGAAAAATAAAAATGTTATATTCTAGTCATATGACTATTGTTATATACCGTTGCTATATTGAACAATGTTTCATTTTTGACTTATTGTAAGGTGTTGAATGATAGGTTGCGTTGGCCATGCGTATTCGTGTAATAATATTATAAAATTTTTATTTCATTTCTCACTGTAAAAATGCTCTCCAATTGCAAGGCTTCAATAGTAAAAATTTTACATAAAACTGAAAAGTAGGCAATAGATATTTTTACTAGTTAAAAAAAAGGTTGAGAAGGTTGTATGCAAACTACATGTCTATTGTTTTACTTAGGATTAATAATTCTTGTAATAATATAAAATTTTTATTTCATTTTTCGTTGTTAAAATGCTCTCCAATTGCAAGACTTCAATAATAAAAATTTTACATGAAACTTAAATATATGGAATAAAAATTTTTACTTGTTTAAAAGAGGTAAAGATGGTTATATGCAAACTACACATCTATTGTTTTACTTAGGGTTAGAATGTTGGACAATGTTTCTTTTTTTGGCCTTAATTTAAAACTTGAGTGATAGGTTGTACTTTTATGCATATTTTATAATAATATTACAAAATTTTCTATTTCATTTTTCATAGTTAAAAATGCTCATTAGTTTCATGGTTTCAGTTATAAAAATTTTACACAAAACAGAAAAATATAGAATTTGCTTGTTAAAAAAAAAAAAAAAAAAAAAAAAAAAAAAAAAAAAAAAAAACGGAGAATTTTTATGTTGATTGTGCGACTACTGTTTTAGTTAGCATTTAAATGTTGAACAATTGTTTCGTTCATTGCCTGGATCTAAAATATTTAGCTGTAGGCTGCGATTGCCGTATGTAGGTGCCTTCTCTTTTCCATATTTTATTAGAACAGCTGCTTGTGAGTTACTCAACTGAGAAGTGGGAAAAAATTTTCCTGATGCAGCATCCATTTGTTGTCACTCTGATTTGTGAATTTTAAGACAATCGCTATCATTTTGGGTATTGTTTAAGATTATCATCAGACATTACATATGAATTTATTTGTTTAGATTACCATTTTACCGAATGCTTCCGAAAGTTATTTCTCGCACAGAATGCAGAACATAGATTATCTATTCATTTGAAAGTTGTTTATATAAAATATATAATTTTCTCAGTGACTTTTACTGTGTCTTATATATCTGAAAAGAAAAACCAATAGCCGACTTAAAATTTTTAGATTGGCTGAAATTCATTAAAAATTAGAGTAATTTACTGAGAATCAATCGCCATCTTAAAAATTTTAGTTTGGCTGAAATTCAAATACAAATTAGAATAATTGACTGAGAATCAATAATCAGCTTAAAAGTTTTAGGTTGGCTGAAATTCTAATAAAAATTAGAGTAATTTACTGAGAATCAATCGTTACCTTACAAATTTTAGATTGGCTAAAATTCAAATAAAAATTACTTTAGAGTAATTTACTGAGATGCTAAGTGGCAAGAGGAGATAAGAATGTCAACGGAAAAAGTGCTCAAAAAGAAAAAAGGACTTAATGATCGCAGCGAACTTTATGGGAAAGACTTGATTGATATACATATCAGCGAATGTTGTACTTAGGTACTGGTAAGTATACCTTAACCTACCAAAACACCATTGTTAATAATTTTTTTAAGGATATAGTATGGTATGCAGAGTTATTTTTGAGACCAATATGCATTTCATCCAATATTTCAATACCTAATCATAAATTCCACAAGAATTTTTAATAATTCCAATTATCTAGTGAAAAACGCTAATTATAATGAACAATAATATTACTTACTTCAAATGGGAAAGAGAGGGAAGCTACTGTGAGAGCTGTTCCCACATTCTGCACTCCTGATTCGATGGAAATAGTTCTTCGGACTTGAGGCTTTTGTCTGCAGACCCACCCAGAAACGTAACCAAGTGAAAATCCCACACAAGGTAGTATTACTACGGCAAAATACAGCTGCCATGGTACATTCGCGAAAATGTTAGGGAAAATGAAGAACTCCATTGTTTGACAAACGACGATGATGAGAAGTCCTGCATAGCTACCAATCTGAAAGATAATGAAATAAATTATCACATTTATGTATTTCGTGTTCCAAATATATTTTGCAAAATATCTTGCAGTTTAGACTTGTGATGGGACAAGCATGACATGTCATTATTATATTTATCTCTTCACAAGTTTCTTGCGGTTCATTTAATTTTCATAGATAAGTTTTATCTTTTGTTCCTGGAATTTAAATCAGAATGGCCGAATTCCCCTGGGGGGAAAAAAATGAAACCTAACGATTAACAAAACTTTTGCATCATGCCTATAGTACCTGTCAATTTAAGATTACTAAAAAAAAAAAAGTCCGTGCCATTTATAATATCTTACAATGTCACTATTTCTTAAAAACAGTGACATGTTTTCTTCAAATGCATTTTAAGTATTATTATTTAATAGTTTAGTTGAAAGCTTTAAGCTTTTGTTTGTCGTTTCAATTAGTTGTCATTGTGCTTTTGTTTTCTATTTTCTTTTCATGAAAATTCTGGCTCGATTTCTTTGAAATATACATCATCCCACTCACTAGTGATGGCTTTAGACTGATTAATATGTACAGAAGCATGCCATTGGGCTGCATGACAGCTGCCCCTTCCTCAAATCATATTTGAAGCTGTAGATAATGAATTGAAACGGTTGATTTTATAAATAGATATTCATCGATACAGAATCAAAAGCATTTTTCATATTACTGTTGTTATTTTTGGAAAACATTAATACCCAAAATCTAGCCTTTCCAGTTGCTCTTTTTTTTTGTTACTATATATATATCTTAATTTAAATTTTAAAGTACAGTCACCTTGACAAGAACTACATCTCTGAGAACTTTTATATTTTAAAAAAATAAAGATTAGTCTTTCTGATGAGATGGAAGCTTATTATACTGGTTTGTCACTTTCTAGGTCATTCGAAATGTATTTGACTAACCGTTGTAATAGTAAGTTGTACAGTGAATTAATGTGTTTCTGCGCTTAGCTATTTTCGAAAGTGTTGATAAATATGCATGTTTAAACAAAAAAAAAAAATTATAATTAACCTTGAGTCACTTTCTAGTTTTTGCTGTGAATCTGTAATGGTTTAGTTAATTTTCATGTTGTATTGGTATCCTCCATTTGTCTATAGTTCTGATTTTATGAATAAAATATTACGAACACATGATATTGTTATGTATAATATCTGAAACATTACATTAGTTAGTAATTTATTATCATCAATTCGGGATAAATTAAAATATAAAGTAAACAAATAGCGAGTTATAGCAAAATATATGAAGCTGTTCATATATGTGCACGATTTAAAATATGATTGTGGAACTATTTAGATGAAGAACGTTCGAATTTTTGTACTAATGTGAGAAAATTTTTATTTTGGGGAAATGAAATAGGCAAGTTTATATCGCCTATTAAGAATCAGAGCAGCAAAAATCCGAAAGTCACCACATGAAGAAAATAGTCTTTCGGAGATCTTTAAAACGAAGGAGTTGAGCTTTCCTTTCACTTCTTATGAACATGGAAAGATGCCATTTTGTGTTCTTAACTCAGAAATCGATTTTTCGTTTTCACCAGTTTTGAATCTCAATATACTACATAATATTTATAATGCATATACTATATAATACTATATATTATATAAAATTTGAGTGGGCTTTTTACATACATATATATGTATTGCTGTAATGACAGAATAAGGCCTTTTGCAACTCTGAGCATTACACAATACATTTTTCATTTCATCAGTGTTGTTTGTGATTTATTTAAAATTGATTTTTTAAATTTATGATTTTTTTTTAAATTTATGATTTGACTTATTTTATTATGATGACTCATTGCTCTGAGACATTCATTTTTATACACAATTATAACTAAGCAAACGCTTGATGTTCATAAATACTGTAATAACTAAATGAAAATCATGAAACAGGCAAGGACATGGATAATTGTACTTAACAATATTATCTTAATGTTTTATAATTCATAGACTTTTTACATACATTTTTTGCGAATTTATTTGTTTAAACTCTAGGCATATAAAATTTTTTTAATCGATCTGCCTATGTTTTCCGTCATTTCAGTGGAACTAGGCAACTGCATAGCCTGCTCAGTCAGAAATTTGCCTCTGTCTTGTTGAAAGGAGTCACCAGAAGTAACTTTTAGTACTACTGATACTTGATTTTAAGTTATTTAATGTTACAAAAATTTTATATTATAAAATATATTATATAATATAATAATATAATTATATTTAAATATTTATAAAAATTTATTTTTTTATTATTATTTCACAGTATTATTTTGAATAAGAAGCTTACAGAATGAGCAAGTTTCATGCAGGTTCAAAATAGAACTTGTACTGATGCAAGAGTTGTTTCCCCCCTCCCCCACCTTTTTTCCAAGCTTTAATTAAAATGGAGTAATTTTAAAATCTGAGAAAAACTTTTGAAACATTTTTGGGAATAAAAAAAATATTTGTGTGTGTTATAAATACATGTAAATCACATAATCTTATTTTGTACGCAAAGTTTTTAAGTGGAACTGAATATTTTGTACGTATGAAGAGCATAAGTAATTTTAATGACATATTTAGTAACATCTGGTGTTACTTTTTAAAATTTGTATTTTTCAAAAATTCCGGAAACAATTATTAGCAGTAGTTTTAATGAATCAAGGCTCAGTTATACCACATTGCCTGAAGGTGGAAAAGAATAATTGCTTTCCCTTGCTGAACTTTTTCAAAGTAATCGGATAAATTCCTAGACATATCCTTTGAATTTTATGCGTATTCATTTCCATTTTTATCCTGTTTCACGTACAGTTTCTGGGTTATGAAATCTTCGTGTCTGAAGATGTTTTCTCCTCTTTTTCCTTCGTGATTTAGGAATTGACTGTGGGGAGCTAAATACTTATGAGAGTATTGTGAAATAATTGAAGAGGTTTTATAAATTTAAAAAGGAAGACATAAGTTACAGAAATTTCTATTGCATGCGATTATAACTAATTATAATATTTTATGAGTGCCCAAACAACCGAGGGCTATTGTCTTTTTATTTTTCTCTGTCACGTTACTTTTTTTGAATGTTGAAGTAAGCCAAAATGATTGCATATTATGTAATAATTCCGTGATTACCAAACCACTACATAAATGATGCACTATTCTTTTTATGCTTTTTTTATTATTAAACATAGTTGATTTCATGTGTTTTTCCCTAATAATGACGATATTTTCTTACTCGAATTGATAGCAAATAAAACCAGCAAGGTAGATCGGTATGAACGTTATCATTTTTTTTGTCCAGAAGTTGTTTTTATAATGAATTTCAAATAAGATTTCTCATAGTAACAGTTTCAACGAGATTTACTTTGCTTTTCATTACTTTTAGTTTTTGAGAGGCTTTATATGTTAACGATTCAACAATAAAAGTTGTGTTTTATTTTCTTTATTCTTGATAACGTAATTTAATTAGTACTAAGTTTCTGCATTTCCCACTTACGTACATTTTAATTTGTGCAGGATGTTGTAACAAAGAAATTAAATTGTTCTCTTTTTATTTGTTTCTTATTGCTGAAAGTAAGATGCTGATTTAAATGCAATTTTTCAACGCTTTCATGTTAGGGTGCGTTAATATGATCTTATTAGAATAAAAATAAAAGTTTTTGAAGGAAAATATATTAATTAATCTTTAAAAAGTTTTTGGTCATGGAAAGAAAAAGAAAAAGTAACTGTTACTACAGTCATTTTTTCTCTTCTAATCTACGTTCGCTAACACATATTTGTTCTCAGTCACAGTCAGTGAGGCTTCCCATTATGCTCCACTTAGCTTTTTATTACAGCATATAATGTCTTTTTCATTAAAGTGATAAAAACTGTTTGTATTTTTTTTTGTTTCGATTATTTTTTTAACATTAAGTATTTCGTTAATTTGCATCTTGAAATTGCCACAGACTCTTAATAATATGACGGTTAATGTATTGTGCCTTTTCTTTTAAATTTCTTTGTTTATTATTATTTTTGCAATTGGCTTTTATTTTTCTATTTGGGTTATAAACTTTTACATTTTGTAATTAGTAATGCTGAAAAAAGTAAAGAGAATACGGTCATGGAAAATTTTACCAGTTGGTCACTAAGCAAAGTATGTTAATGTGACATTATTTCGTCATATTAATGGAAACCTGATTGCTAAAAAAAAAAAAAAAAGACATGTTGCTTAAAATCGGATATGTTTATCTAAAATAAGGTTCGATAAGTTAAATTACCGTTCAAGCATTCTGCTTACAAATGAACTTAATTGTAGTTGGATATTAGGACCACTATGAAAGATAATGTTGGGTAATGTAATGTTATGAAAGATATGGGTATCTGTTTCCATTATTCCATCGGAAGGCTGGTTTAAATAAAGATCTTTTCGAGTCTTCTTTGTGATTATTGCCATTCCTTGTCTTTGATGATTCAAGACTAATCGCTATTACATGCCAGCGGGTTCATATATTATCATTCTTTTTTTCTCAATTGAATGGATAATCAGTTTATTGAAGGCTTCCTGTAGAAACTCATATACACTTGAGAGCCGAGTAGTTCGCAAAAAGCTCCCGAAAAAGTTATTTTCATCGCGAACCCTATGCAAGTCATAAAAACGAGGCGAATGAAACACTAACTATCACATCCACACTTGAACTGCAAATCTCTTTGTGTTCGTTGAAAAAACAAAATTCAGTTCGCGACTAGCAATAAATTTCCAGCCCGGTGAATCTCTGTCTGCTATTGATTCGCGAATCCTACTACTTGTAAACGTGTATAGACTTTAAGAACGTATATTTTTGTATCTATTATTCTACTAAAGGATGTATTTCATTTCCGATCCATGCTTTATAATCAGTTTTCTATGCCATTGAATCGTCTGTTGCTATGAACTTTATTGGAGATAAAGTGCAATAGGATGTTTAGGTTTTTTTTTTAAAGGATGTATATCTGCAGGTATATTTAGAAAATTTATTGATATTTCCATTTGACTTTTGGAGAATTAATGATATTTATTTTTGGTGCATTCTAATTTGCAAGTGTCTAGGTTATGATGTACAATAAAAATGAACAATCAGTTATTTTGAATTATTTTGGAATAAAAAATGTTGCATTCTTTCGGTTAGTAGCATATTTTCTTGTGAATGGAAAGAATGTCAAAAAAGGGGAAACCACAAGGTAAAAAGGATCTTATACTCAATGCGTTGTAACGTATCCGTACACTATTTCATGCTTAACCACTCTATTTTTACTTTCTCGTATGAAGTATATAAAGAAAAAAATCTTGTAATCGTCAAAAATTCGGCTTCGAGATTTGAACCCACATTCTAGATTTCCCTGAATCCAAAAATTCCATTTGTGAAATTATGTTTCTTTGTGAGCACAATAATTAAATAAATGAAACGAGGCCAGTTATGAAATTTGGTGTAAGGTTTTTACATCAAAATTATCGATCTTTATCAAGTTTATACGAACTCCGTTAACGGAAAGGCGGTCTATCTGTGTACATGTGGATACGTTAACTCAAAACCCAACTCTAGTTAGATAAAGGAAATTCAGAATATAGTTTTGTCCTTATAACTAAAGACCTGTATCAAATTTTGTGTTGAATCCTTCCAAAGGTTGACAATCTTACGTCGTGTATTCGACATCGTATACACCTTACATCGTATCGACTATTTTACATCATGTATTATTCTATACGTGTGTATAAGAATGCGATAATTCGAAAGACAGAACAAGATTGATGGATGAATTTAAGCATTTACGAACAATTGTAGATCTATTTTAAAATCTGGAGTCACTTGGTTAAAGACAAGTTGTCGAAAATATATATTCGATTCGCTTCTCTATACAATGATACTAAATTGTAGAAACCATCAATTTTCGGCATATTGAATAAAAGAAAATCAAAGGATAAACAATCCCACTTTTATTTTTAAAATCAATAATACTATTTTATGTTACAGAATCTATGTGCCTCTTCCTGATTTTAGGTCCGACTCTTTCCATTTCTCTTGAGAAATTTTTACTCATGGAAAAAAAAAATGTTAAGAGCCCTGTTAAGAAATGTTAATAAATGTTAAAAGAGAATTATATCAAAATTTGATCGCTTCATGTTTCTACCTTTTATCTTCCAGATCGTGCCAGGGACTGCATAAACTTTAGAACTATATTTCAAATTATATTTATCATTTTCAGTTTTTAAAATAGTGATTCTTTATTTAATTAGCGATTATATTCTGAATTTTTAACACAGCTAAATAAATGTTCGCTATTTCCTTATAATTGAAATCAATTTAATTCTCTTTTTAACTGATTTCATTGTATTGTAGACATTGCAAGCCGGAAATTCTTATGTATTTCCACATTAAGTCATTAAGCCATTACTTCTTTTCATTAATTGACAGTACCAACTACGATCAGTAAGAAGTCGGATAAAAGAAAATTGTAAATAAACAACTGCTATTTGCATTCAAGGTTTTTCATTTTATCACTCACAGCTAATCAATTGCATTTCTAGAAGATGACCTACATTTTTAATTCAGCTATGAAGAAATAACCTTGCTTCAAAAAGTTGAAAGACCTTTTCTTGTTTATGTTGTCCGGTGAAGTCTAATCATTCACTTACTCTTTTATTCAGAATTTTGTAAAAACACATTCTGACCGTCTATTATTTTAAGTAGGTCAAAATTTCCTTGCTAATATCAGATAAAAGTTTTTGTTTTCTGTTATTTTGACTCTTGCGAGTAATAAATAATATGCAAAAATATATGACGGTTTTGAAATTTTTTCTGTCAATTTCTTGTTTGAAACATTTTTTTTTTCATTTTTGATATAATTTTAGAATTTTCGATTGAAATAATTTTTTTTACGTACATCTCTTGTTATCATTTATGTAATTGCTGTTAACGTTTCCTTCAGATATAACTTCATAATTACAACTTAATAATCTCATCTCTTATATATCTCATAATCATATAATTCTACTTCATAATCTCATTTTCAATATACTTTTTGATCGTTATATACATAGAGATTCAAATTTGTTTGTACAACATTTTTGACTAAGGGGGGGGGGGAGGGAATACGCCAAGGAAAAATGTGGGAATACGCCAAGGAAAAATGTCATGGAGAGTCTATCCAAATGAGACACAATTGTTTAGAACTTGCGAAGGTAGAATATAAATTTCTTAAGACTGTCTTTAATTGATAATTTCATTAAATAATATATTTAAGAGAAAGTAACTTTGATTTAAAAAAAAATATTACATTTCTCTGGTAGATTAACAATATTTAATTTTTGGAGTTCTTTCGGGAAATTAGATTTCAAAATGTGAATGTTATTCGAGTTTGCTAGGTCCAATAAAGTGCAGTGCATTCGAACCTTTTTTAAAGGCAAGGTTATTATGCAGATAATGTTTTATGAGTAATTATATTTAACTGAATTTTTGATTTTAACTGCAATTGTTACAGATTTGAGTTTTGAAAACTTTAATATTGCCGTTTAACATTATCTACTAAGCAACACTATTCATTTCAATTTTTTAAATTTTACAAGAAGAGGAAACAAACTGAATAGTTCGCAATTAATGATGAATGTAGCAGAATATATATTTTCGGTTTTTTTTCCATATCGATTTATCAATTACCATTTCAGGTTTATACCAGGTTTAAAAACGAATATTGTATACTCATTATTAATTGCTAAAAAATCAACCTTTCCACATTTTCGTAAAATTTGGGAAATTCGAGGTATGCGGTGTTGCATTGTTGATATCGATTATACCTTTATTGCTGTTCATTTTTAAAAATATCATTGTCTCGAACATTAGCATCGTTGATGACATTTTTTGAATTGTTATGTAGGTCACAAATATTTCAACTGCCTTTGTACTATTAAATGCTCCATAACCATTAGTTTTAATACGCATAATGAAATTTGATAATGCTATACCCATTTGTGTGGTTAGCTTTCGAAATTTTGAACTGGAATTCTTGTATTATCATTAATTTCATCATATTTGGAGTAGTATATGTCTTCACAGTTCTTTTTCTGGGAAGTTTCGAAAGATTAAACAATGAAGCCGAAATTGCTCACCCTTATTGCTAATAGAGTTCTGCCTTTCACTTTCTAGTGAAAAACGAAATTACATTTTTCCTGTATAAATACAATTCATTTATTTTTTTCAATTTCGCTTGAAAAATTTATTGTTTTATTTTGAACCACTCTGCATGACTTATCAATAATAACAAAAAAGATTTATGACATCTAAAAATCAATCAATACCTTTGTGAGATAGCCGGCGAGTTTTGGCCATTTCCAGTGGACAAGCATTCCCACCAAGACTGGACATGTCACTGCTACCAGGGAGAGTGCCATCTTGCCATAAGGAATGACTACATCTTCTCTATTAAGATTCTGCCCATACATGTATAAATTGAGAGGCATCATTCCAAGTGCCACCAATGTCGAGCATGTCGTCATCGCTATACTGTAAAGAATTATTAATGCTATGAAATCTTATCAATTCTCATTACAGTAACACTTAGAAAACATGGACAACTTACCTAAGCGAAATATCTCCGTCACAGAAGTAAGTAAATATATTTGAAGTAACCCCACCTGGACTGCAAGCTAACAGTAAAAGACCTGTTGCATGGAGAATTCCCAGTTTCAGGACTTTGATGAGGCAAAATGCCGATAATGGTAATAGGACGAACTGACTGCACATCCCAATGACGATACCAATAGGCCGCCTTACGTGGAGCCATAACTGTTAGATAAAAATATTGTCGATAAGAATTCTTCGTCTGTAAAAAACCGTTTTAAGCAAATATTTTAAACTGAAAGTTTTTCTTCCAAGCTAAGTATAACTCTAAGTTTGAAAATAAGCATTGCGGTTTTTCACATTTTAATTTAGTATATTATACATTACAAGCGCATAGGATTGCCTTCGGAAATTTAATTATTGTTTTGGACTTATTTCTGATTTTTTATAATGTATAATTAATTAGCTATTTGATATATTTTGGTCTATTAAATTTCTCTGACAAATCAGGATTTTATTTTCTAATTCAAATATAATTTTAAGTTTGAAGATAAGTACAGCAACTTTATCTATTTTGATTTGGTATATTATACACGACTAGCACATTAGGATATTTTCGGAAATTTAATTGTTGTGTCTGGGTTATTTTTTGTTAACTGTTTGCATGATATATAATCAATTAATTATTTGATCATTTTGGTTTATTTGGCTCTTCTGATAAATGAAATCTGAGTATTAATTATTTTTAAAATTATGTACCAACGCTTTACTTGCGACATGCATGCGTATTATGCTAAAACAACATATTTATAAAAAAAATATTTACAAATTTTAATTTATGTGTATTTATTACTCAGATAGAGTTTTAATAAGTAATTGATAATAATTTACTAAATCAATAACAATTTAGTTTGCAAATAAAATAAAGCTACTTTTAAAATGATTGTTAAAAAATATATTCTTTATTCAAGTAATAATTGATCGTTTGATATTCATTATTCACTCCATGGCTTTGACTTGTAGTTTGAAAAAATTATAATGTCTTGATCTTTGTATATTTTTTTGTCGTTTATTAAGTTAATGATATTCTCTTAAATATTTTCAACATCGTTTTAAATTACACGAGAAACAATTGGAAACAATCTTATTTTTTGTTTCGAATTAAACTAATAAAAATATAAAATCGGTTGCGTAGTGAAATACTGCTTTCTTCAGTTGTGGTCGTGACTCAACCTGTTTAATCCTGATGTTCTGTCCGAATTTGTGTTTCTGGGGTAAAACGATTTTATGCTTTTGCTGATATAATGCCTTTTTTATATGCATTTCGTTTTAATAAAATGTGCATTTTAATATTTTACTATAGTACAGAGTTGATGTATTTTTAATTCATTTGAAAGAAATAATTTGGAATAATATACATATATTTTTAAATTTCAGATTATTTCGACAACATTGCAGTGTTTTTTAAACAGTCGTTTCAGATTTCAGATTTATTATATCATTTATTATTAATATCTCCCTCTCTCCGAATACACCAGTAATATGAAAGGAAACAATGGTGTACGATAAAGATATAGGGCAATACAATTACTTTTGCCGTATCATATTTTATGGTTAAAGGACATAATATAATTATTCATATATCTTTGTGGAGATTTGCAGTTTGACTTTGATGTATCTTAGCATTTACAATATCATTGTGACAGCTCTGTAAAAGATTGATTGTTCTGTTTTTATAGCATTAGAGTCATATACAGTTATGATTCGCTAAATGCATTCTTTAATAATTCTGGTTTTGGAGCTGTGAATCACATTTGATATAATATAAATGTCACGAATGAGAAAGAGCGATTATTAATAAAAGATAACTCAAGAGTTAAACGCGAAAAACTTTAATTTGGGGAAATAAAAATATTTCAGGCAAAGAGAAAAATAGCAATGAATTCTTTGGAGAAGAACTTAAGTTAAATTTGATATATCTTGCATCAGTTTCAGTTGAACTGAAGTAGGGATTTTAATATCTTACCCGAATTTTAAAAAGATATTTCTTTCTTTAAATTGGCGAAGTCTTTGTAAATACAAGAGTTTTTTTTTTTTAAATTTAAGAACTGCACTCGTTGATAAAATCATCATGAAACGTATGAAACATTATTAACGCATTAGATTACATTGTTTCGTCACAATAAATTGTTTATTAATGTTTTGATAAGTACATTTTTAAAATTGGGCACATATTGTTTGTGTCTATTTTTTAATTTGAACTCGTTCGAACTGAGTTTCTTAAATTATGAGCTTGCGTTTTAAAAAAGGTCACAAAAAATTTCAACATTGTCTGCATTTTTCTAATATTTACTAAGGAAAGAATGATAATATTTCAATAAAAACTACTGAATATAATATTTCAATAAAAACTGCTGAATAAACATTTTTTACTGTATATATATTTTTTATTTTTCTTTGATTAGTCCCTTATTTTCTTATTTATTTTTATTGTTCGCTAACTTTGAGAGAGTTACACAATTTTTAGAGTGAGATCTCGAGTAGGAGAAACTTTGCGGTTGATGATGTTTTTCCTTCCTTAAGGTATGTGACTGCGTTCGGATTGAAATTTTTAAAAGCGTTCGAAAATATTTATATTTTTAAATATTCGCTTAAAAAAAGATTGATAAAAAACATCTATGAAACCAAAATATATCAGTTAAGGGGCAAAAGCTTTTTCAAAATTGGGAAAAAAAGGATTAATATTATTATATTTTTTGACTGAAAAGAGATACAACGTAAAAATCTTCTAGTTTAGGGGTTTATCAAATGATTTGCTTAAAATCTCGTAGATAGCTTATAAACTATATTATCTAGTTCCTGAACTAAAAAAATAAATTGCATTTTTATCCATTCTTTACATATTGGAGTTCAACTGAAAAATAATACAAAATTTAATTTTTTTTTTTTACATTGTGGAGTGTTAAAAGAACTATAAAATATTTCTAATTGAATAGATTACTTATTCCCTAATTCAGGAGCAGCAGAACATACTGAGAAATTAGTATATGAAATTTGAACAAAAAATATGCATTCGTTTTTAATCTATGAGGTTCTCCGTAAGAAAATTCTATTAAAGATTAAAATGTGAGAAAATAGCATCTACAGATGTAAAATAGCATTAAAACGCATGCAAATGTAAGTATAAAAATCAGCGTAAAATCCCAAAGAAAAGATTTAGAATCAAAATTACAAGGTTTTGACGGTTTTATAACGAAGCTTTTTCAAACATTAAGAATATTAAATAATATATAAAAAACCCCTCATAATTTCGATTAGAAAAACGATTTTTTAACGTAGTTTCCTATCTTAAATCGGTTCCTAAGAATTAGACGAATGCAAATCCAAAAATGGTATTTTTTTACGTTATTATATCTGGAATTTGCTCTTGCATCAAGTCTTAACAGTCGAATTAGTTAATAGTTTTTCTTTTACAGTTGCTGCCTTTATAAAAGCGTAAATCGTTAAAGGTGGTAATGGGTGAATTTTTAACTCTTTTCATTCTTTCTTGAAAGTTTGTCAAAATGCGATTTATACTCGTCTGGTTTTGAGGTACAGAAGCATGGGTATATTCTGCTTGAAATATGTGGTTCTAAATGCATTCTTTCATTTGTTTTAATTGATAGATAATGATGAAATCTCTGAAGCAAATTAATTACCATTATCTTTAGTTTCGGTCATGTTGTTTTTTTCTTTTGTAAATTACCACATAGTTCATTTAGGGTTCGCATATTTATCTTCTGAGTCAGCATTTTCTTAGCACTAACTCAGGATCACTGATTGCTTAATGTTTTTGCTGCGATCAATTCTCCTTGAGCACAAAGTGGAAAGAGTAATGCCCTCTTTGTTAATCGCATTCTCCTTTCTCATTTTGACAACCGTCGGCGTGCTTCTGGAGAAGGCCTCTATGGGGAAGATGGCCTGACTTTATCCATTCCAATGGCAAGACTAAAAAAAAATCACCTTGAATCTGGTGGGAAATGCCCTGTGGGAAGCGCCAGTGTTGTTTCATCATTCAGCTTTTGATAAGAAGTGGATTTCGAAGTAGCCAGACCCCGGTGACCTCTTCCTAAAAATGAGGTTAACTGCCATTGCAGCCATGAAAATCTTATTTTCCTTATATGTATTGAAAAGCAAGTTATTGAATTTTCAAAAGAAAGTGGAAATTCGATTTTATTAAGAGCTCATCTGTATTTATTTGAAAAAAATTCTTAAAAAAAAAAAGAAATCTATTTGGAGCCGTTAATTTTGCATTTCTTACTACTTTATTGTTTAATTGCAGATCTAAATCAAATGTAGAAAGGACATTGTTTACATATTTTTATTAATTTTATCAACTCGTTAACTTTAATCACAATATATTTTTTAATCTTTTAAGAGACCATATAGAAATTTTGTTTTAGATTTAGTTAAAGGGACCAACATAAAAAAAAATATTGTTATGTTTAAAACGAAATTCTTTATTTTGGAATGAAATGCATGATATTTAAATATGAGCATATAAATACTGTTCTGAAGGTTTTCATATTCTTCTAACTTTCATGCCAACCCAAGTATGAAAATATTTGTACTTTCTTTCTTTTCTTTTTGCCACAGAATATCCCCGAACTTGGAATCTCTAGAATTCCCAAAAACGTTTACTGAAGATCTCAAATTTACGATTTTTTGTTCGAATTCTTTGATTAACTAATCGAAATGATAAAATATAATAAGACGACGAAGTCAGTGATAATAATGACGACAAAAAAAATGTTTAAAAATCTGCCTATTTAGTGAAGAAACAAAAGAAAAAAAAAATAGGAAAACTGGAAAGTTAAGAAGTTTTGTATTATTTAAATTATTGATTTGTTTTAATTATAAGGAATGAATCTTTCGAATTATAAATCAAGTGAAAATTTTGAAATGCTGTTTTTTAGCCGAATCATACTTTCAGTCTTTCTGTTGTCAAAGAAGGCATAAAGGTCCCTTCTTTTGCTCCAGAGGCAACTATACTTTAAATTTCATTATATTCTTCAGAATTGATTTTAAAGATTAAAAATATAGGTTTCAAAAACAATTCTAATAAAGAATCATATAAATAAAATAAATTTTTTAAGCAATCTCAAATTAATTAATTTAAGTTATATGTTTTGCATTTAGCGTTTTTATTTCAGTTGATTTTCTTTTCCAATTTTCAATGAAATGTTCAGGAATTATGCTTTGTGATGAAAGATGAATGAGACTGGTGGTTAAGATCTCAACTTTGTGTTCAAAGGGGGCCTGGTTTGTAACCTATCAAAGGTTAACCTTTTATATAGGCCCATGGCACATTAAATCTGTTGTCGAGTATCAAATGTCCTTCGTGGTGTGAGTGTTTGGAGATAATTGTGCCGGATCATGTTCCAACTTCGTCATTTGGCCATGACTCAAGATTACGAAGTCTGTCTCAAAGAGCCTGCGTATTGTTTCAAAACGGAACGTTAATATAATTAAACTGAGTAAAATTTCTTAACTATCCATAGTGGAAAGAACCTTATATCCTGTTATGTGCTAAGAGTTTCCTTATAATTATAGATTCATTTTCTGGGTAAATACTCTTTTGTATGGTTAAACCACTATTGAGAAATCACCTGTTTTTGGTTTCGTGCTCTTCCTTTGATCTTGACATTTGAAAGCGAGCAATGAGCCACATCTTTCACTTACCATAGTCTTTATTAAAGGGCAAACAAACCTGTTAGGTTAGACTTAACAATAACGGATTCCGAAAGCGTGAAAATAATTTGTGGTTTATGAAATATGATCAGGAAAGTCGAGAAAATTGCATTAATGATTGCCAGTTTCGTGAAATATATGCTCTATCATATCAATACTATGATTCACTCCAATCTTATTTAATCTTGAATGCTTGTGATTTTTGTGTTTTATTTTCCTTTATTCTTGAAGAGTAGTTAATTTTGCGGTAAAGAAAATGAGTTTAGTAGATATTAATCAATATTAGAGATTAATATCTAATTAAAAATAGCATCCACTAATGATCAAATGAATAGAGATAATTGTAGTAGGAGATATGGAAGATTCCTTTTGAAAGATCTTGTGCTAAAATTGAAATTGCCAGAAATGGAGGCATTGCTTACCAATTTTTCTTAGCTTAGCTTACAACATCAAACAAGAGACTAAGTTATGAAAGTAAAGGAGCTCTACTATCTGCATTACCTTTTTATGCATAATTACATACATACATATTTACATGTATGTATGTAAATATGTATGAGCGCATATACATACATATTTACTCTAACAAAGGGATAGAATTGGCTGAAAAATTTCTTTAGAGATGAGACTTCGTATATTATTAATAGTATGACTTTAGGATGCTCGCTCATTAAAATATTACAACCTAATAACCAACCAATTCCGAGGAAATAACATTTGAACTTATCAACTTATCACTATTTTTTGTGGAAGCAGCTTGTGACACCACCGCCTGCTAAATTAGATTATCCATGTGTATCGATCCTGTATGTGTTTATTTGAAGGGGGTAAAGAAAATAAATTGAAAATTAGCAAATAATTTTTTTTATTAAAATACTTATAAATCTTAACCGTAAGTGCTGATTTATACGATAAATGAATTATACTTGAAATTAGATTTTCAAATATTAAAATAATTTTAAAAGTGATAAATAAATATTATTATCATTAAAAATCATAAAGTTTTTAAACCATTGGATTAAAATAATAATAAAAAAATGCTTTGAATTCATGAAACCGCGTAATATCACACTTGGAACAGAAAACAACTGTTATCTATTGAATACATTTGAAGATTGTTAGTAGATACAAAAGATACAAAATGTTAAGATTGTTTTTCAGTAGATCTAAAGAAATGATGCTTCTGTCTGCACGCACAGTCACCATTTATTAGTCAACCAAGATTTCAAAATATTTTTTTTTTGTTTTCAATGTTTTAATAATAATTAAAATTTTGGTTCTTCTATATAATTAAAAATTAAAAGATACAGAAAAATTTCTGAAATTTATAAGTTAAAAACTGCAAGAATTTTTCTTGGTGAGAGTAATGATAGTTATTATTTATCACTATTAAAGTTGTATTTAAAATGATTATTCCTTTTGAAAATTAAAATTTAAATGAGATTCAAATACTATATGAATAGGCAGTTATTTTATTGATAAGAATGTTTAATATTTGAATAAAAACATATGCAAATTTTTAATTTTATTTAAAATATTTAATTTTACAAAAATATTAGAATCCAACCCTCACCACTTAGTTCATGGCTAGATATACATCTACCATTTATACTGCTTCGTTGCTGAGTGACAACATACTAGTAATATAAAGTGAGCCGCAAATTTGAAAGTTATTTTCCTTGATTTGGCCAGCTATTCCGTTCTAATATTTAAATTTGGCAATTCTAAATGCATACCTGTTAATATAGTTGATGTCAACTCGAATTTAATTTCCCAACCAGCGCCCTCCACCTGTAAGTAAGGATATGTTTTTCATCAGAAATAAAATTGCATCAATTTAGAGTTAAACCTTGAATCGATTAGAGAAACTGGGTTCTTGAAAGCTTTCATGACTCATATTTTTCTGAGGTTTTATGAATTAAATAAATAAAAAAAAGTTTGAGAAAGACGTTGGCGTGGAAAACATTTTTATAAACTTTAATGAATAACTGTTTGATTATTTAAAATATCCTCGATTAAAGATTTTTTTGTTTATTTTATATGTAAATTAGGTTTTGGAAAAGATTTTCCGATTAAAGAATAGTCGCGAATGCAGTAATATTTTAGATGCCCTGATTTTAACAGATTGCTTATATTTATAAGAAGAGAGAACTAAAATCTCTTTTATTTTCCTTTAATGTTTTCAGCTTTTTTTTTAAATTAAAGCCAGTCACCCCATAACCACAGAACTAAGTCGTATAAACAGGGATTATTGTGACTGGCTATTATACTCATTAACTATCCAAATGTTCATAAGAAAACAACGACCAACAAAAGTTCAAAGAAACGTCACTGTTGATAAAAGGCTAGAAATCTTTTTCTTCATTTCTTTTTCCAGGGTATTTTAATATTGTGTTAAAATTATTATTCATAATGAGTCTTCCTCTAATTTCTTTGAGTTCGACATATTCTGTAATGTAGTGCTTTACTGAGCCTGTTTCGACCACATATACATGTGTTGTCTTGCATCCTTCCGAATCTGTAGAAGTATTCAGAAAATCATCCATGTCCCAATATAATTTGCACTATCATCGGATGAAATATTCTTTTTATAATTTTTGGTTCTGGTATGAATTCATATGTTATGCGTCCTTTGCTCGGCATGATCCATCTAGACATGCCACTGCATAGTCATCTCTCTTCTAATTTCCTTTTTTAACATTTGCAATGATTTTGGGTCTACAATATCTGGTCTTTCTGTGCAGCCTTTTTTGAATATTCATCTGCTCTCTCGTTTCCGCATATTCCGATGTGAGTCTTGATCCAGTTTAATCTATTCCATTTGTTCTCTTCAGCCTTTCTCAAGTTTTCTTCAGCTAATGGACACAATTAAACGTGACAATGGGTTCTCTCCTAAATGCTTGATGTTAAGTGGATCTGTTAATATATCTATTACTTATAGCTTACAATCTACAATGATAGGCGTGGAAAATAACTTTTAAAATCTTATTTATGATTAAACATGTGCAATAAGTGCGATTGTACACTTATATAGCACGAATTTAAATCTTATGACAAAAGTTGAATGCAGGTGGTAGTCGAAGAATTTTTGATTTTGAAAGCCGTTGACTGCGCAATGAATTCGAATCGCTTATTAAGCAAGGTTTCTGAAACGCATTCTGTATTTCACAATTACGACGTATTTTGATTAACGAAAAGTAATTACAAAAGATCCATTTTTAGCGAATTTTTACAATTTAAATACTTTGCAATGACGGTTTTTATATAACGCTTTTATTCATGCTAAAAAAACAACAACTCTGTAATTCAAAATTAAACCTGCTTGATAATAACTGATAGCAATCAACGTACAACAATGACACAGATATGAAGAGATTTCTCAATTTCGCATTGTGTAAACATGATTGAATGTTCATCAAGGAATTAACGCAGTCAACTAGAAAAGCTTGGTTGAGGAAAATTACTTTAGATTATTCGCACTGTCGGAGAAAAATTCTCGCTCGTTGCAATTTGTGATTATCTGAATTCGTATCGCATATATTGTATTATGAAAACTTAATGAATTCACGTCGTAACTTATTCAACTTATCATTTGCAAGTTTGCTTTATATACTTTTTAAAATTAATTTATTTATTAACTTTTGGTTTTATAAAAACTTGTAGAAAATGCATAACATTATAACAAAACGTAATTTTGTTTTCTTACGGTGCACACCTTTCTTAAGCGTTTACGTGAAGGAGCAGCTAGCTTTTATTTGGTTTTTAATGTTTTCCTGACATAAGAATGTGATTTTATCTTTTACTGATTGGTTTTCACTTTAACTATTATTTTGTAAGAAAATTTGAAATGAACTTCAGACATTCATCGATTTATTTTAATTACTTTTTTTTAATTGTATGAGAAATATGCTAATTTTTTAGGTCAAAGGAAAACAAACATTAAATAAGAACTTTTAATATTGATATGATATTGAAAATTCAGTTGTTAATTTTTTGGTTTGTTATTAAAGTAAATTTGTTATTTAACGTAACACTTTTTAAAATTTAGCATCATTATCCTCATTGGAATCACACAGAGCAGTTTTGAGTTCAAGTTAACTTTCACTCGACCTTCTTTATTCAGAATTTTCAATATTGATTAATGCCATTTGTTTAGAAAATAACCTTGAATAAACACTTTTCAAGAAAACTGATTAATTAAGTGCTTTAAATCGAATTTTCTTTTTTTAAACATTAATTAATTAATTTGTTAATGTTTCCTTTTCTTATTTGTTTTAGGTCACGACGAAATGTTTCTGGAGAATATGAGGTTCCGAAAAATTTTCCATCTGAAAATGGTAGAGCTGGTGAAAAGAGATCTTATTATTTAAATGTAAATAATATAATAATAATAAAAATAATAATAGTAAAAATAAATCCGCTGAGCTAGATATTTTCTAATTAACGATATACTATTATTATTCTATTATCTTGTTTATTATTATTCCATTTTGAATATCTTTTACTATTATTCTTTTATATTTCTGTAAAATGGGCAACTTTAGCGATGCTTTTCCTGAATGACGATTAGTAAAGTAGAAATGATTTGAGAATTTAAATTATATTTATTACTTTTATGTGTGAAGAAAAATAAGTGTTTTCATCAATTTTGACAGAATGTTATTCTGTAATGCTTTAGACGTTAAATTGGAAGCGATTTTTCACTTTAACGAAATTTTTTTAACTCTGATTTGAAATAAACACATTATCCATAATTTTTCATACAGAATGCATTCATCAATTTATTATTATTGTCAATAAATAATGACCCCTAATATCTTCCGTTTGAAACATGGAATCATCAAAGTCATTGCGTACTCGAAAAAAAGAGAAATACTCTCGAATTAATTTGTTTGCTTGCGCGTTAAGCATCGCTTAACGACTGAAAAACAAATACACGTAATATTTTATTTATTTCCTCTTAGCCGCCCAATTCAGGAAGCGAGTTGATGAATTCTTCTGACAAATACATCATGTGTCAAGCAAAATTTTATTCTCGAGCGCCGCTTTGGTTTATTAAGATAAACTGTTTCATGCGCTTTTCTTTTTTGATAAATCATTTCGCACTTTTGTGATAAACTCTTTTGCATTTTTTCTTATGAATCTTACACTACTTGAATAGTATATATATTTTTAGAAGTTTTTGTAAGAGATTGTTTAAACCAGCTGAAATGGTATCCCCAAAATTTCTCGAATGCTCCATAATAAAAGTGTTATCCCCCCTCTCTCAACCTTACAATTGTAGACCTTATAAAGAAACCATGAACACATGAGTGCTCAGATTTTTATTTTCAGTGCCCCACATTTGAGAGTTGTATATTTTGTAATATAGCAAAGAAAACCGTTTTTTATGTATTAATTTCATGGCATTCGAGAGCAATAGGAACAGTTATTTTTAGCCTGAAATCTGGCGTTTTTACATAATTAATCTCTAGAGTTTTTTTTTTGGTGATTAATCACTGGCATTCTGTTAACACACTAGGAAATCGAAATATTTTAAACGCCTTTTTTCCCCAACCAATTGAATCCAAAATTTCATATAAAATTACAATTGTAGTCACAAGATCACATACCAAATTTCATTTATTTAAGTCATTGTGTTTTTGAATTATCATGTTTACATGCATGCAAAAATTACAGACAAACGGATTTGGTTCTTAATTTTATGACATATCTAAGCTTTAGATGTTAAATCTCTGTTCCAAATTTTATCTATCTAGCTCTCTTCGTTTTGTTGTGATCGTTTAAACTTATATTCGGAAAATCAAACAGAAAGTCTTCATATGAATGGATTTCGTTCAAAATTTGATAGGAATTTACAAATTTGATGTAAAAGCCAAATATGCGAGATTTCATCCATCTAGAATCCATTTAAAAGTTTTGAGTTATCGTATTCACGGACAGATATTATTCTAAAAGTATTTTTTACGCTTCAAAATCGTGGAGATTTGTCAATATCTCGAGTTCGAATTTTTTTTTTTTTGACTTTTACAATAATATTATACGAGGATGTAAAAAGTTTTAAAGAATTCTGACATATCTAATTAATTTCTTTTCTTTCTTTATAAACCGTTCTTAATTCAAAACTTTGTTTTAAAGCAACTTATGGCCTTTTTATGAATATTAATCAAAATTAAATATTATAAAGCCTTTTTTAATAAATGGTATCTTTATCAGGTACCTAAAATTTTGTTGCTTGTGATATTGTACGATTGCATGACTGGAAGAATTTGAAATACAGGCTGGGAAAGACTGAATAACGGCATTTTAACTCTCTAACTGCATACCCCGAAATTGAATTGCGCTGCAAGGTATTTTGTGCTGCACCGCGGGTTACCTTGCGTATAAATAATTATTAGATTCGATTCCTATTCTAAATTCATTAATTTTTTACTTATATACCTTGCATGTAGATAGCGGTTTAAAAATTATATAGACAATGGGTAAATTTTTAGGTAGAGATAAGAGACTGTTCATGTTTACAACTTCATGTTTTGTACTGTACAGTGCCCGAAAAAAATTATAAGGACACGCGAAAAATCTCCAAATCTAGAAGCATTGTTCACAGAATCATATGCAAATTTTTGCAGCATAAATAGAAGTAAAACTAAAATATTTTATGCTTAAAGTAATTAAAATTTTAAATTTTAAATCTGATAAAATTTAAATTTTGATTTTTAAACCTAAATGAAAACGGAAAAAAGTATAAGGACATTGCTTTTTCTCCAGTAATTATTTAAAAATTTGCATATTTGAAAGCATAAAATGACAATTCCGAGTTAAAAGATTCATTTGCGAAAAGAATTTCCCACTCGGCGACTTTCAGTGTGAATTTTTAAAAGATGCCCAAAGGAACTCAACTTTCTGACTCTGAAAAAGGAAAAATTGTTGCTTTTCGAGAATGTGGATTAAGTGGATGGGAAATTTCAAAAAGAATCAAGAGATCTAAAACGGTGGTTTATAATTTTCTAAAAACTCCTGGGATGTATGGTATGAAAAAGCGAACTGGGGGGCCAGAAATTCTCACTCGTCGACAAAAAAGAATGATTGTAAGGAGAGCTTGCGAGAAAAGAGAAACCGCAAATGAAGTTAGACAAAATTTCAGTTTACCACGCTCAACATGGACCGTTCAAAATGTTTTGAGTAAACATCCTCAAGTTTCTTATGGGAAATTAGTGTCACGCCCCCCTATTACAAATCATCATAAGAAAAGAAGAGTCTACTTTGCCAAAAAATACATTTCTCTTGGTCAAAAGTGGGCTGATGTAATTTTTTCGGACGAAAAAAAGTTCAATCTTGATGGACCTGATGGTTTTTGTTATTTTTGGTATGATCTGAGGAAGACCAAGGAAATGTTTTCCAGGCGTCGATATAGTGATGGCTCGGTTATGGTACGGGGCGCTTTTGCGGCAAATGGAACCACTCCAATTGTGTTTATCAACCGTAAAATGAATTCGGACAGGTATGTTGATATGTTAGGAGAAAGTTTGTTACCTGAAGCGGCACTAATTACTTCAGGGGACTATATTTTTCAGCAGGATAATGCTTTGATACACGTTTCTACGAGTGCAAAACTCTGGTTTGAAGCTAATTCTGTAAATTTGCTTGATTGGCCGGAGTGAAGTCCCGATCTTAATCCAATCGAAAGCTTATGGAGACTTCTAGCCTGAGAAGTTTATAAAAACAGCACACAGTATCAATGTACACAAGATTTTGTCGTCGCTATCAAAGACGCTTGGGAAAAAATATCTGAGAACATTTTAAAAGATCTTTCAGGATCTATGACCTCTCGGCTTATTTAAGTGATTGAAAAAAAAAGGTAGCTTTCTTGATTATTGAAACATTTTTTAAGTATTTTATAACATGTCCTTATAATTTTTTCCGTATTTCCTTTAATGTTAAATTTTGTAAAATCAATATTTTGAAGCTAAATTATGTTTTTTATGTGGTATAAGTGTTATCACAAAAGTATGCAGCAGAAGTAAGAAATAGAAAAAGTTCATTTAGGTGAAAGGGAAATAAAGCATATTTTCATGCAATTACATGTTGTCCTTATACTTTTTTCGCGCACTGTAGTAATTTGCCTCCTTAATTTGAATTCTGAAGAGTTTAATAGATTTTTTTTTTAAACGGAGCGACGGTTTACTATAAAAAAATATAACTTAAAAACATTATCTGCTTTACGATTGCTTTTAATGCTACTTCTATTCGATTTTCGAATGATTCTTCCGTAAAAATGTAACTTTGCATTGTCTTTATAAGGCAGCCATTATCTTAATACTGTACTATTTTAAAAATTTTAACTAAAGTGTTGGAATCAAATGTTTTTTAAATGCTAGAATGGGATTGGAAAATAGCAAAAATAAATGTTAAGGAATAATAATTAGATGCCAGTCATGTTTCATTAACTTCAACAAGAAATACAGCATTGCTGAAATTCATTTCCGGTAACTGCAATTAGGTATTCTTTCTATCAGCTTCAGTTAAGGTTAAAGGTGATTTTAATTTCAAATTCATAATTTTTTGTTTTGTATTCTTTTCTTTCAAGAATAGCTTTGACATGTAAACCACGCTGAGGAAGACGAATGAATTCCGGACTCTAAAAAGAAACCCAAGTATATATTTGTATATGTGTCTCCTTTCTGAGTGTCCTATATGTACTATCTGGTATATGACGTAAATAAAGAGGAAACATTGTTTTTGTCTAGCGATATTGATTGATCGCCGCGTTAGACTTCCCTAAGTTCGATTTTTCTCTTCTTTTAAATTATGTCTGTGGAACGGTAACTCGAAAAGGGGGCTGCTAAATGGAGGAAATTTGGCATAGGTTTTATATGCAGATTCTTGATGTCTGCCAAAATTTGGAACCAGTCGCTCAATGGAGAGATTCCAAACTGCGTAAAGAATTCTTTTCGCTCTACTACGAAGCTGAACACATAAAGCGATATATTACTTAAGTAAATGAGGTATTCGAATAGGGAATATTTTCGCTTCTATCAGTTTTTATTGCAGGAGTGCCACCATATCTGCTCGCAACTCAAGATTTCAGAATGTTCCGAAATTACTTCGTAAATTGCTCCCAGCAGGCACAGAACAATTCATTCTGTGTAGCATAAAGCGTAGTCATAAAATGTGATATTGGGTAAATATATTATGAAGTTGAGGGGAGAATATTCTCGCTTGCATCGGTATACTGTTGCAAGAATTTCAGTGTAACTGCACGGATTTGAGATTTGGGATTGTTTCGATTTTATATCGCAAAAGGCTCGCAAGCAGCTCATGACTATTCATTTTGCGTAGGTTGGTACGGCTTCCTTTAAAGACTTCACAGAAATAGTGCGTTTTAACAATTATATGACTTTTCTGAGCCATTTTAATTTTACAGAGTGTATAGTCATGAAATGAAAGTATGATTGAAGAAGAGGCCTCCACGTCAAAACATGGCTTTTATGTTGTTATAAAAACTATAAACGTGGAGCATTCTTAATATAATTTTATTTAAATTTGGCAGATATAATAACAACGAAATTTAGAACTTATCTCACATTTTTTTTTAATTCAGGGAATTTTTTTTTGTCCTAAAACATCTGATAACAGAGATCATCAGAAACAAGCAAAACTTCATTGTTACCAACTTTGATAACGTTGAAGCTTATTGATGCTTCCTAGTGTTTTACGGATTGAGGTTTAACCGAACTATTATCATTTGAGACATTTGTTGGCTTAACATAAGATTAAAAAACAGATGTGCTTTAAATTGAAGGCATTAAGGGGATGAACGTTCTCCACTGGCAACTTTAAAATTGTCGTAATTTTGTGTTATTTAACTTCTTGGGTATATTGCTGTAGAAGAACTTCCCTATCTTTTTTAATCCTTTGCGACTAAGATATACATTTTCGAAGATACGAGTATAATTATCATTAGATAAAAATGCTCATCATGATGTTGTCATCATTAGTTGAAAATGATCATCATGATGTTGTCATCATTAGATGAAAATGATCATCTTGATGTTATCACGATTAGATGAACATGGAAAAGTGAAGAAAGATTATAAAATTTTGCGATAACTTTTCCACTCATAGTAAATTCTGCTATGAGCTACATAGCGTAATAACTTTTTTTAAAAAAAAATTCCGGGTAAAAGTAAACATCCGGGATCAACGTATATATGTTTTTTTTATTTTCTATATTCAGTAAGCAAGGTCGAAATTAACAGTGTGTAATTTTCGTGGAAATAAAAGGTTAATATATAAATTGATGCGTAGAAACTAGTAATACTCTTCCGTTACCGAGAATTCGTTACAACGAGTTTAAGCAATTTTATTTAATTTGTAAAATTTTAATTTTCACCATGAATTTATTAACAAAAATTAAAAAGATATTTCCTTTACACTGTTGCATATATAAATTTTTGATTAATTGAGTAGGGTTTAAATGATATTCAAACGAATTCATACAATCAGTTTTATACTAACAATACACATGCAATTTTTGGCTTTCTTTTTGTCTGAATAGATAGTGCAAGTTGAAATCTTGCCATGATTCAATTAAAGATAAAATATTTTTTAATATGAAAAAAAAATGTGCAAAGGTTTTATTCCTTTGCATTCTTTTGCATTTTTCTTTCCTTTGCATTCTATATGAATTTATTGATTAGACGTGTTTAATGAAACGTATTTCAGTAATTTAATGTAATGTTAAACAACTTCTCTTTTTATTTTATGAAATTACATAGTTTTTATTTTATATACGAAAGTTTAAGAAATCAAGTTTATATTTAACATTTGAAACTAGTATCTGACTATTTTGTATAATTATTTCATGAATTATGCAGAATTTTAATACATGAATAAAAAGATTTCAAAATAATTTATATACAAAATTTCAATGCATATACACGCACGTACGCACACAATAACTTCATAAGATCATCTACTAATTTCCAAACCTTACAAAAACGTAATTAGAGATTTTTTTAAGTGGGTGATTTTTATCTTAAAGGGTGGACCTTTTAAAATGCATTTCACTATGTTTCTGAAGTAATATAGACACTTATAAAATATGACGCCTGACTGCATTTCTTCTAATTTTCATTTCTTTATCATAAATTGTGACTGATACTGATTAATTTTTTTGTCCCAGTTTTTACTTTTCACTGTATTTCAAAAATATTCATGGAATATAATATGACACTAAATATGCCAAAAATTATTTTGCATTTTTCAATAAATTATTTAATTTCAAATGGTTGGGAATTTCCATTCTCATTTATGTGATATGTTATGCAATGTTTGTTGTTAACTAAAGAAAATGAGTCGAGAAACACTTTTTTACCAATCCGTGTACGATTATTCCGATAAAATCTATGTGATGTTTGAAACAGGGTCAGCTTAGATATAGAAATAAAAATAGGTATATACTCATTTTAAAATTCCGCCGCTATTATTCTGATTTCAAATAATTTTGAAAAATGATTATATTTCGGAAAAAAGAAAAACATAAAAACATAAATGTTTTCACTTAAAAAAAAACTTATTTGAATTCTTTACAGAATCAGGCCACCTTCGATTCAGAAACTAGAACTTTCACTTTTAATTGGTACGCTTTAAAGAAAATGAAATTGCGAATGAAAAAACTAGTTTTTGAACCGTGACCTTTTTGGATTAACTGCCGAGGAAACCGCTAAGTTGGATGCGCAATCGATTTGAATTAATCTCTGTTTGACATGTTTTTTTATAACTTGATTTGATTAAATCGGCTTCTTTTTTAAAGGTGCGATTAGTTTTTCTAATTTATATAGTATTTTGTGGTATAATTTTTTTCCTAGGAAAAAATGCTAGAACAAATTGGATTTTCTTAAAATGTACTTTTTAGATAGGAAATCATTGCTTTAGCTTAGTTATAAGATCGCTAACTGTATGAATCACTTCCGAAATAAGATCTAACTTTTCTGAGTAAAAATCTCTTTTTTTTTTCTTTTGTATTTCACAGTAACTATGGAAATAAGAGAAGCAGCTTGCTCGTCAACTTTTCTTTTTATTTGATACTAGTTTCTTAATTGTTCTTCTGAAGAAATTGGGCCAAATATTTTAATAGAATGCTAAGATTAAGTGACATTTCGTGACTGAAACAAATGAAAACTATTGTTAGGGGATACTCGAAGTAGAGATTTCAGTTACATTTAAAAATGAAACTAAACCTACTTTAAACATTATCTGTTTTATACTTTGTTTTTGCTTTTAAATAGATTTCATACTTTTTTCTTCTTAGTAAAAATGTGTAAAAGGTATTAAATATTATTTTCTTTTTAAAATTTTTAAAAAGCTACTTAGGTGTTTTTTAATGTTTTTTTTTAAATTTTCCTTGCTGGTGCTTTTTTTTTTGTTGAATTGTAAGCGGATATTACTTAAAAACTGTATTTACCTACAGAAGGTCCCCTCTCCTTCCATCTCTGTCCTTTAATATTTGAAATTTAGATCATCTCGATGATATTTTACTCTTTTTTGGCGGTCTGTTTATTCAACACAAAAATTTAAAGCGAAGAATTCGATTAAATTAAAAATATTTTATGTTTTCATACTAAATGCATACGGATGAATTTCGACTTTATATTTTAATTTCTTTTACAACTAACAACTTTTATTTTTCTACATGGCTATTTTTCATTCCAAATTTCGTTCTGTATCAAAAGCTGGCTCTTTAAAATTATTTTAAATTTATTACGCTTTCAAAATGCAAGCACATATACATAGAGGTTAAACATTTACCTTAATATCTAAATATTAACAAAAGTTTTCTAGTCTGGGACTGTGGATAGACTTTGTATTGATTGAAACTACCCAATTCTAGCCACACGGTGATGTGGATCTTAATGTGCATTTGGCACATGTATTATATATTTTCCAAAGGAATTCAAGGGGAAAAAAGTCTTAACTTTTCAACACCCATAAAAATTCCATTTCATTTTAAAACTTTACTTGCTTTAAAAATAACTAAAAACCGAATTTTAAATGAAATAATTTTGTCGTAGTTTCCTATATTTTTTCCTTATATCTCGGTCCTTATATTTTTTTTAATTTCCAAAAACACGCCATAACTGATGCAACAATATCATTTTCAACAATTTCTAAATGAACTGAGAAGAATATAAGGGATATAGATAGGAAATGTGGAATCTCTTACCCAAATGTAGACAATGTCCCTTACATTGCTACTTTTAACATTGCACGTATCTAGTGATCATGATATTGTCTTTCTATATTATCCATAGAATAGACTCAAAAACTGAAGGCAAGTCATGAAATAAAATCCTGATCAACACTAAATAATATATGTCTTAATTTCCATTAATGAATTTTGAGCATTACGCACACACACTCATACGTACACACACGCACAAAGTAAAATGAAGTGAAAGTAATACATGAAGCCAATTAGAAGCATATTATATTTTTAAACATAAATAAAAATAAGCTATATTCGTATTTTGAAGTTAATTTTGAGTTTTAAATTTACCTTTCAATTGAAATTCAGTGTAAAATTACTTAGAATTTGAAAAAATCGTTGAACATTGATATTTTTTCTTTTTAATTACGACACAGCAGCAATAAAAGATTTGGTTTTTGTAAGTATTAATTTTAAAAGCGGTTGAGTGTTAAATTTTGTGTTTTTATATTTCATTTTGAAAACAGGAGATTCCAAGGCAGAATGAACTTGAACTGAAGATGATGTAAGTACCTTTTTAAATATGTTGAAATCATTTTATTTAACTTTTTAATTGAATAATTTTTATTTTCACAGCTTAATTAATAGCTTTATATACCAGTGTGTTAGTTAGCAGTATTAGATTTTTGAGTACAATTCACATTTTGATTTAGGTTTAAGAAATTCTCTTCGATCGTTTTTCTCTTTTAATTTCAGAATCCCCCCCCCAAATCCGAAAAGGTAGCGCATTATTCCTAAATAAATAAATAAATAATAATAATAAAAAAAAGTATGTCAAGAACATACACGTTCGGATTAAATGGCGTGGATGTATTTATTAAGCATACACACAACTGTTTTCGCCAGTGGATTGAGAATTAATCAGGGTCATGGCGGATGATCACATGAGTTAACTCCATTAAGTTTAATTCTAATATTTCTAGCAAAATAATTTTTTAAAAAAGGAATAACAAGTTGCTAATTTCTTTTTTTTAAATATATGCTCATTTCCACTTGTAATGTTCAGTCGAAGCTTATTTTTGAAATATGGGAAATAAAAAAAAAAAAAAGATCTAAAGTTGTTCATAGAAATGTTAACATGTATACTTGTGATCCAATGGATCCCGAAGCAGAACATCCAGCAACAAGTTGTGAAGCTTTTGCTGCATGTAGCATTCAGTAGATATTCTAGTTTTATTTAGAATATACTTTAGGGAGAAAGCTTGTTTACAGGAGGAGATAATAATCAGAACCCACATAAATCATTACCGGAATACCCAAATAATTTTTTTCTCGCCGAATACACCATGAGAAGAAATATTTTTTTTTGTTACCATCCTGCACCAAATTTGAAATAAAAATTCCTTAGTACTGCCATTTAATAAGGAGCTATTGCATTTAAAAAGTATGTTTAACAAATCTTTAGTGTCCTGTAACTGATCTAGTGAACGGTATTGTAGATTTTTATATTGTTTCTATTTTCACTCTTTCAAATTATTAGAGAAAGCGATATAATTTTTTTTTTGTTATTTTGCAATTCAGCCAACTTTAAAAATTGGTATGCTATTTTTTATAACAATATAATTGCTTTAAAAGGAAGAATTTTTAATTGGCCTCTTTTGTTTAGGAGGCTTATTTAAAAATTTAATAAATGAGCTTACTTATTTACAACAGTATCCTATATGTGTTTGTTTTTACTGATATATGAAATTAACAGTCATGTTTCGTCTTTAATAGACTGGAAATATATTACTGATTTCCAAGAAATTAAATATTTTTTTTCTATCGTATTCAATGCAACATAAGAAACCCACTAAAATAATTGCATAGATTTATCTATGCATTTCTGTATGTATACATCCATTAAAATATGTACAATATAATTTTATGATTAGATGAATGACGCATTTTTTGTAGTCTGACTATTCTTTGTAATATGATGGTAAGTTTAACGAAGAAACTACCAATTTACTTACAGCTATTTTATTTAGAATATACTTTATAATGTATATTAAACATTTAACTATTTTAGCTAGATATAATTAGTAAGGAGATATTTTCAATTGGGCAATTTGGAAACATAACTACGAAATAGACGTCGTTATAACTCATTGCGTATTTCAAAATGTAATAATTTTCCAAGAATCTGTTATTTTTATTTGACTTCAAAGTTTCAGGCTAATAAAATATTGGACTACTGAAATTTTTCCTGTAGCTAATTTTCCACCCGAAACATTGCCTAATTTCGGAAGCTTACAAAATTAATGCGCCTTTTATCGTAATTGTGCAGTCTAGATTTGTGTAATCTTATATAGAACCTTTACTTAAAGTTATTATTGAATAAAATCGCTAAATGTGTTGAATCAGGTTTCCTTTATATATTTTATCCTTCAAATCTCTTATGAATTTCACATTCATGAGTTTTGTTAGGATGGAACTCTATTTCTAGCAAGCTGAGTTGAAATTCTTTTGCGGTCTATCAATAAACACCGAAAAAAATATTTCTAGAGAATTCTGTTTAAAGATTATGCTTTCTTCATAAACGCAACTTAACGAAGGGAAAAAAAAAAAAAAATTCTTTATTTACGATTCTAAACATTTTTATGCTTCCCATTTTTTTTTCTGCATTTGCTCCTATTAATATTTTTATTTCAATTATTATCAATGGATCTTTTATATTTTCCACACTTGAATACAAATAAGTTTATGCAACTTTTTTTATTTTTTAACCCTTAAGAGGAAAAAAAAATGAAAACACGGAATTAACCTTGACCTAAAATGTTATTTATAAATTGTGTTTGCTATAATTGTCTTTCCAAGTTCATTGACAGCACGTGTATAAGCACTTTCAAGACAAAGTGTACATTCAGAATTTTTGAAAATGAAAAGGAAGTATTAATCCCCCCCCCCCTGTAAACTAAAGTGAAAAAATTTTTAATCCTAAATGGAACTTTAGAATTGATTCAGTACTGTGTAAACGCCTTCTTAAAAATAAATCTTCTAAAAATAAGATATTGACTAGTTTTTCAGACAATTACTTCATTCTTACTTTTCAATTTCTTGTATACGAAGTTAGAGAAAATATTGTGATTGTCAAAAATTGGAATTCAAGATTTTGATGAATCTCTACGTTTTAGGTCTCCCTGAGTTCGAAAAATACATTTTTGGCACTATATCTGTTTGTCTGTGACAAAGATAACTAAAAGCGCATTAAGCCAGACGGATGAAATTTAGTATATGGTCTTTACATCAGTTTCGTAGATTTCTATCAAATTTTGAACAAAATCCATCTAGAGGAAGTCTATTTTCCCGTCTGATCAAATAAAAATTGGCACGATAACTTCAAATAGAAGAGAACTGGATGAATAAAATTCGCTACACAGATTTAACATCTACAATGTAGACACTTATCAAATTTTGAGCAAAGTCCAAATAAGGGTTGACCGTCTATCGGTATGTACTTTCAGAAGCATGTAAACGCGATAATTCAAAAACGCATTGACTTAATTACATCAAATTTACCCTGCGATTTTATGACTACAATTGTAGTTCTGCGTCAAATTTTGGTTTTAAAACAAGTCTAAAATACAAATTCTATTTTCGGAACTGTTAACCATTTGCCAGGGATGAATTGCCAAGGATCGCACCATAGATTCAATAAAAATGCTAAATTCTCACCAAAGGTCTACTATGGTATTTCGCTACTATTATATGCCAGTGCCTTGCGAAGTGTTCTCTGCCTTACCCAAGGTTTACAATTTTTTTTTCAGGGGAGGTGGGAAATAACGCCTTTCTTAGAAAATATGCGAGAGAATTTTAGAGAGATCACTCCTGGTGGTTTATCTCCTCGTATATGATACATTACAAAAAGAAAATATTTGTGTTATTGGCCATAGAGAAATTTTTTTTTTGTTCTAAAATCCATATCTAATCTCTTCGCATCTTAAGCTAAGCCAAATACATACTATACTAGAAGAATAACTAGAAAGCTGAAGAGATGAGCGCTCTTACTGGTTCTTAAAAAAAGTGCATCATCGAAAAAAATTTCGGATTGTAGATTTCAACTGGGAAAACGAAATGTTGTTAAATTAGAAAAAAGTAATATTACTGCCATTTCAAAATGTCCTATGCCAAATTTATTAAAACATTTTACCGATACAAAATACGTGCAAAACGTCATTAAAATTTCGGATGTTTTGCCGTATGCCTTTTTGACATACGACTTTTCGATACAGCAGCAACGATCAGTCCAAATTCACTAATCCTTCAGAGAGTAATTATAGAAATAGTAATATGTTTATGCCGCCCGGCGACAAACCTTGTTCCTAATAATTGCGATACAAAGTAAAAATGTTTAAAAGTGTCATTATATCTTATGTTGATTCGCATTACAAATGTTATTCCTAATTTGATAATTATGTACGGTTTTTAATGCAATCAGTATGAACATGAAGTTTTATGATTTCCATTCCAGCGATCCTACCTTTGCTATATTTATATAGCAAATGAAAAAGAAAAATAATTACTGTATATTTTCTTTTCTTTACATTTTGTGGGATTTTTTTCGGATGAAATAGTTTTGATCTGCAACTCTAATGTATTGAACAAGGGAAATTTCTTTGTGAACATGCTGCAATTATATATTTGCATTAAATATTGTTATATACACTGGTGTGCAAAACTTAAGCAACAGGTATGTTTTTTGCCATAACTTCAAGAGAAATCATCTGAGAGACATGAAATTCAGAAATGAGATACAGCATTTTGTTCTGAAAGTATGACGAAAGCAGAGTTGCGCAGAAATGAATACAATGCATACAGTATGGAATCAAACAAAAACGGCTTTATTAAACTCATAGTATCGTTACACATGATTGTCTGTCCAAGAGGAAGAACAGCAAGCAGATGTTCCTTAGTATGGGATATGCCCTCCCCTTACTGCAATGGTTGCTTCGCACCGTCTTCCATACTCAGCACCAGATTGTCCAACAGTTCTTGAGGTAAGAGTGCCCATTCCTCAATCAGCATCTGTTTAAGTTGTCGGGTGTTCCCAGGAAGATGTAATCGTGCCGCAAGGCGTCTCCCCAAAGCATCCCACACATGTTCTATCGGATTTAAATCAGGGGAGCACGCCGGCCAATCCATTCGAGTGATATCTTCACTTTCCAGGAGCTCCTCAACAGCACGAGTCCTGTGTGGCCGTGCATTGTCATCCATAAAAACGAAGTCTGATCCAATGGCACCTCGGAACAGACGCACATGGGGAAGGATCACCTCCTGACAATAGCGATCTCCAGTTACAGAACCTCTGTCGAAAACGTGGAGCTCAGTCCTCCCGTTCATCATAATGCCTTCCCAGACGACAACTCCAGGGCCACCGAAACGGCCTCTTTCCGTGATGTTACAAGCGATTCCCAACGCCAGTTGATTTGGAGAGAGGTCGGGACGCGGTTTCATCCCAGTAACTGTATCTCATTTCTGAATTTCATTTCTCTCAGATGATTTCTCGTGAAGTTATGGCAAAAAACATACCTGTTGCTTAAGTTTTGCACACCAGTGTATATTGCAAATATATTGTTATATTTGCATATAAATTACCTTTGCTATATTTGCATAATTTAAGTTAATGTGAATGGTTCCTTTTTGCTTTTATTACATTGTTTTCATGATTTACAATAAGTTTTGTCTGTACTTTTTTTTTATTGATTAAAGTGGTAAACAATCCTTTGCATTTAGTTACACGTAAGCGTAAGAAATAGAAATGATGTAGCTATCAATAATATGTTCGGTATACATGAAGCCATATGTTGCAGTGTAGTGCATACAAATATTATACATAAACCAATAAAACAGCAAAATGTCATTTTTTTTCTTTTTACTATGAAGATAGATAAATTATACCTTATCCTTTCTGAGGCATGCTCATTAACCCCGACAAAAAACATGCTTTAGTATGAAGAACCAATATTAACCTTCAAAGGTAAAAACTGAAACCATTACTTTAGGGACCATGCCATTAGTTTTGCATATTAATTTCTTTCCAGACTTTAATTGCATTGTCTTTATAATCTTAATTTTCTATCATAAGATTTGTGAGAATTGCAAAATAAAAACAGTTTCCAAACGTGACCATACGTTTACGGCACATTCCTGACCTACATCCTATTGAATACGCACGTGAATGGCTTGAGGTCCAGGTTGACTGACTGAAAGCGCTGGCTTTTTTTTAAAAAGCCCTTAATGCGATTGCGGAGTACACTTTCGGTAACGAGTTTAATGTCTGAATAATGAATTAGAAATTGTGTTCGAAAGAGGAATGCCTTTTCTTTTCTGTGTATCAAATCCGGTTCACAAAGAATCTGTTTTTATTTCAGAAACTTCAAAATTTTCCATTGCGCGTAATATTGCCACTTTGCGTATGCACTTTGCCTCTTGGTATAAGTACCATCGCAAGCTTTTATATTGTCTTTTTGATTTTTCTTTTATATAGTTTAGTATTTTGTAAGCTTTCTTTTCTGATGCTGTGAGAAGATAATTTGCTTTTAACGATGAATCTGCAATATTATCCCCATTTCCTTGTTTCATAAGTAAACATCTAATGATTTAGTTACCATAGTATCAATTATTATTAATGAGCTTCATGCTGTTATTGTTTCTAATCCCTGGTGTTATAACTGCGCTATACCACCTCCATGAAACTAAAGATCTCTAAAAAGTCCAAAAACAATAGCGGATCCCTTAAAATCTCAAAAATCGTAAAATTTAAGTATTTAAGAATGTGATTGGGGAGCATCATAGTATCTGCTTATGACATCAAAATATAAAGATTTAATTTTCTAATAATTAAGGTACTATCGTACTTTTAACTTAAGGAAGATTTCTTATTAGAAATTAGCTTCTGGATTCAGAACATCCGCATCTTTTAAAAGGTTGGCAGTGTGTAGATAGAGAAGATAAAATACGGTCATTTATAATAGACTAAGAATGGTTTTCGAATACCAGTTTTTGTTTTTTACTTATAAAAATGATTTCCTTCTTATATTTGAAGTGAGGAAAGGGACGAAAGACGGAAATGGTACAAATTAATATCGAAAAAGATGCATTTGTAGGAGAGAAATCTTTCTTTTAATCAGGCAATACAATTTCATTTCACTGTCCATTTCAAACAATCAACCTATTGTTGAATTAATATAGAATATGCTAAGAAAATCAGCCTTTTCTTCTAGAGTGACTTTGGAGTTGCTTTTGAATTATTGAAATCACTACACATGACAATGATGTAACGGCCCAGAGGGGATAACTATAACTCAGTGTACGTTCTCTATTAAGGATCCACTGTGAAAATGATTCACACAAGCTGATGGTGATGGACAGACCAGTTTACAGGTATTGAGCCACTCGTTTCCTCTTCAGTGATGTACGCTTTTCTTAGGCATACAAGTAAAGTAGCAACTTCCATTGACACTATACTGTCTTTGCCATAAGGGAAGTCAAACTCAACGCCAAATTTAGTGTTAAGGCTAATTTTCCCTCTTTTATTTTGTGACTGTGTCAAGTTTCAATAGATTAAAATTTATTTACTCAAGATGAATAAGGTTCCAGCTATATATATTTTTTATTATAGTCAAGAATTCTAATTTTGGCATAATCCACCCAACGTTGAAATTTCATTGCATTTAGAACAAACTTAACTTTGTTTTAAAACTATTGAAGCATTTTAATATATCTAATAAAATCATAATCTCTAAACATAATTATCGTCTGTACGCATTGTAGGTAATTTCGGATACAAATATGAAGAAAAAATGCCTATTTCGTACAACATTCATTCCTTTTATTGTAGAATTGTAAAAAATATTTATTCTTCCGTATAATTGAAACGTTACATGGTTTACAGTTAAATTACTGTGCATAAGATTGCAAAAAAAAAAAAAAAATGTCTTTTGTACACATATTCGGTCATCCATGAATAATTCCCTATATCCAGCTTTCATTTGGGAGATGGATTTATTTTGCCGTTTTCTAGTAATTTTGTACGAATGCGTTTGAAATTCAGTAGAATGTTTTTTCATGGTTCCGCTTCATAGATTCTTATGAATGTGTCACCGTCTATTTCTCCTTGAAAGATGATCGCGTCCGGATGTTCGCGTATTACTTCATGTCATAAATTCGGAAATAACCTTGACCTTGATGAAAATTACTATTCATCAATGCATTCTTTTGACACAGAAATTGTGCCATAAGGTATGAAAGTAACAGTTAACTGCAAAAAACGAATCAAAATAGGATTTTTTTTCTGTTTCATTCTTTTCCAGTTATTTGTCGTATAAATATAGAAAGGAGATATATATTTATAAAGTAAATAAAGGCTTTTCTGTTTGGATTGAAAATCGCTGTCAATTTTTTCAATGATCAGTCGAAAATAATATTCATCTCTCTCTCTTACTCTTTTTTTCTTCACTTATCCTTGTCAATACTGTTATTATTTTTGCAACCTTGAGCTATGATTTCGATGATATATTTCTTCGGATGAAAGAAAAAACACTGTGTTTACAAACAGTGCCCTTTATAGTATAATTCGTATAGTTTGGATAATTTGATATGCAACTGTTTAAGATATTTTAATGAAATTAAGTAATCTGCCCTTGTTGATGGAATTATCCAAATTTTCGCTTCTGCCTTTCGTTTTTACGATCTTTTAATAAATTAATTTGTGTGTTTTTCTCTTTTCTTTCAATAAAATTGGAAACTTAAATGGAAGAAGGGGACAAGGCCTTAAAATTTTCGTATTCGCATCCTATTTTTCTCGAGGAGGAGAGGAAAATGTACGCACACACAGGATTCTATGATTTTTGTAACATATCTAATACATTATGATACTTTTCCGATGAAGAAATTTCCCCTTTTGAAATATCTTATCCTTCCACAAATTTATGAAATAATACATACATACATACATACATACATACATACATACATACATACGTACGTACGTACGTACGTACATACATACATACATACATACATACATACATACATACATACATACAGACATACAGACAGACAGACAGACAGACAGACAGACAGACAGACAGACAGAGAGAGAGAGAGAGAGAGAGAGAGAGAGAGAGAGAGAGAGAGAGAGAGAGAGAGAGCTTAATTTTATATCGCGATGAATAGTAATATTCTCCAAGCAAAGTCATTCATTCTTGCTAAATCGTTTAGCAAAATTAACATTCTATAAAAAATTATATTTCAGAATAATCAAAGAAACATGATTTTAGATAAATTTTATGTGATTGTAAATAAAACGGAATTGGAAAGAGCATTCTTACGATGAAATTCTCTTGTTTGGAATTTCAGGTTTACAAATGATTTTATGCTTGTATAAACTTGATCAGATATCTGAAATCATATCGATTTTCTCATCAATTATGAATAAATAATATTTCACAGTAGAAACTTGGATGAAAACTGTAATAAATTGGGGGTAAATTAATGATGTAATTTACGATTTGTTTTTGCACGAACGTAATATTTAGCACAATCATAGAAAACAAATATTTATAAAATATTTTGATACTGATAAAGTCATTATTTTTTAAATTACAAATTACATATGTTATCAAATGATTATCTTAATCTGGAATTAATTTCATTAGTATCTTACTTTTTATTTCAAAGTAACATGTACTTGTTGAAATTTAATAAAGATTTTTCTCATAAGTTTCTATGTTTAGTAAACAAATTAACATGCATCAAAACTAAGTAAGTGATTCTTACGAAATATTTTGAAAACAGTTTTTTTTTCCCTTCACACTTATCATTAAATTGTGAATTTTCTAGAACTTTTTGCCTCTTTCATTAAATAACATTTTCCCATCGAGAGCAATGTTTAATTAAGTATGATATCAGGAAAATTATTCGCGCCATTGCAATAAAAATTAAGTGGTATTACCTGCGGAAGAGTTTCTTTCAATGTTCAAAATGCATGTATTTTCTATTTTTAATTCCTGTGCTGCAGAATTTAATTTAATTTCGAAATAAATTAATAGAATGCAATCTTAAATGACTAAATTAAAATACTTCATTATTGAAGTGAATAAAATCTTTGGATTCTTTTAATCCTTCGATTTAATTTACTATTAGCATTGAACATTTTATGCAAAAACTTTTTGTTACTCTGGCATAATTAATTTGTCTTTGATATTTTCTAAGTTTTAACTAGTATACAGTATTGACAATATTGAAAGTCAGTTATCGAGATAAGGTCATAAAGGACTTAAACCCGCTTTCAATCTGGATGACTGATTCACAGCGGCCAATAAAATCGAACTTTGTGTGTGACGTTAAAATAGCTCCTGTTCAAGGGCTCAGTTCCCTATACCTTTTATAGAAGTACTACCCGTCATTGGTGATAGACCTGGAGAGCAACACGGCCACATATGTACCTATTTGAAAGCGAGAACCAATCCCTGAGCCGGCAGCTTTTCACCCTCATATCTGAGGTGTCCCACAGTGGTATTTATCGAGATAGGATGAAAAAATGAACGATTATATAAAGATTACATTTCTTATTCTAAATTGTATTAACAGTAAACCTATCAACGTGAATCCTTTCTGGTTGAAATTATTTGTTAATAAAAAATTAAAAAAAAATGCCTAAAAATACTTTATTTTAAAATTTATTCACTTATTGTAAATTAATCAAAATTATTTATTATTTCTGTGTATCCAGATCATGCTAACATATAAGCCTTATCACACCTTCTCTGGCTCAAAGTGGAGATATTTAGAAAAGCATGTTACATGTGTGATGCTAAATGATATCACAAATTGGGAAAGGATATTGAAAAAAAAAGGGGGGGGGGGTAATCTTAAATCTCTTCAGTAATGCCAAATAACATCACAGGTTCTGGTAGGATTAAGCTGTAAACTCTGTCATTGGGTCAGTCTTTCTGAATATTACCTCTGTAGATAATCACTTTTAGTTTGGTACTCCCCTTTTTAAACTTTCACGCTACATTGTGGTCGGGAGATTCGAATGATGACTAAATTTTTCAAAGTATATATTTACTTTGATCTTTTTAAAAGTCAAGAACTTGATAGCTGTCTTATTGCGATTGCTACTTTGGTTTGATAGCTTTCTGTACAGATTCTAATTGCTTTGGGGGTGGGGTGGAGGGAGAGAGATTAGTATTTACATGCGAAATTTATTGCCAAAATCAAGAGTAGGAACATATCTCCACTTCATTATTTCATACTTTTCAAACTTCGTACTATGATTGGGAGATATGAGCGATGACTTAAGTTTTAGAAAATGTATATTTACTGCTGTCATTTTTTAAGTAGGTACTATATAGCTGTCTAGCATTGTTGTTATTTTTTGGTATAAGAACTGGATGGCTGTCTAACTGTGAATATCTTGTTTTGATTTCTTTGAATACATTGTTTTAGTGAAAAGATTTGTATTTTCATTCAATATGCATTGTCAAAATCAAAAAACAGAAGGTATTTCCAGCATGTTACTGAAGGCGGGTTAAAAGCAACCTTAAAACGCCGAACGCTATCCTTTATTCTTGATTCTTCTCTTTACATCAATTGACACAGAAAACAATGTGAGTTATATGTGATAGTGGCGAAGGATCTCGTATTTCGCGTTCAATTTCTTTGCGTTGAATGTACTTAATTGAACCTTAAACAAATACATAAAAATAAAAAACTAAAAAACTCGCATCTCATCAATTCTACAATGTTAATTTCGGTTGCGTTTTCACATGAAAATGCGCTTTTATCCTTCTTTCTATTAACAGAAATAACCCCACTCGTTGCTAATATTTATTTAATGCTTGGTTATAAACTTGTACTAAAGAAGTCCTTGATGACTATATTCACAGGAAAACTCCAAGTCGAAATGAAGAATACCTTTTTCAAATTGTTTTTATTTTTATAAATAATTTATTTACTTGTAATAATAAATTTGTACCACTAAGTAAGTAAAAGCATCACAAAACATTTTATGCATTTGTCAGAATTTGTTTGTGTACCTCATATAATTTGCACATGGAAGAAAGGGAGAAATCTAAATACATTTGCAACTTTTCAAACATCTCGCATAAAGACCGAATAAAAAAAAATTAAATTGAAATTTTTGGAAATGTGCTTTCGCTTTTTGTAGTGATTTGAAAGCTGTCGTTATAATTCTACAACACGGAAATAGAAAAATGTGTCGCACTTGATAGCTAAGCCAAGGATCTCTTTTTAAGGTTTTTGTAAGTTTCAATGCATCTATTAAGGTCGCGGTGACCTGGTGGAAAGGTCTCGGTTTTGGAACCGGTTTCAGGTGTAAGCGGGTCTGGTGCGCGTTAAATCCGTCGGGACCAAATGTCCTCCCACTGGTTTGGTATGGAAGTTTGAAGAGGAGGGTGCCAGCTCAGGTGTCGTCCTCTTCATCTGACCGCGGCTCAAAATTACGAGGTCCGTCCCAAAATAGCCCTAGTGTTGCTTTAAAACGGGACGTTAATATAACTAAACTAAACTAAACCATGCATCTATTAATTTTTTTTAGAAAAGAAAATTAATGGGGAGATAAAAGACGGACAACGAAAAGAAAAAAGTACAAGGCAAAATAGGGCTTTATTTTTTTCTTCCTGCCAGAAAAAGAAGTTAATTCGAAACATAGATGTAATTTTAATTTTTTTTTCTTTATAGAAACTGAATTTTAAAATTATTTTGATATATTGTAAAAAGATAAAAAGAAAAGCGTGCCTTTAAGTTTATAAGAAATTTTAGGAAATTTCTTATTAGGAATAAGTAAAATATTAATCTCTCATCACATTTACTTTAGTGTTGAAGAATAAGTCTGCTAGTATATTCTCTCATGTTGTGTTTTTCTTTTTGCAAGTTACTCCGTTGAAGTTTTATCTTTATGTTCTTGGAACCGTATTTTTAATTTTCAAAAGTGGAAATATAACAAAGCATCAAGTTAACTTATAGTTTTATGTTAAACTGTCAATTTTTTTTAAAATTCCTAAATAGTCCCCTTTTGAGTTTTATTTTTCTTAATATTCTTGTGCTAGAGTGTGCTCTTTTTGCTAGTTGTCTTAATATTCTTTTGCTAGAGTGTGCTCTTTTGCTAGTTGTCTTAATATTCTTTTGCTAGATTGTGCTCTTGTGCTAGTTGTCTTAATATTCTTGTGCTAGTTGTCTTAATATTTCTGCGCTAGTAGACAAGGAAATACAATTTTATCACTAAAACTGATAAAAGTAAAAAGTCGAAAAGATGGAGGCGAAAAGTCTTGACTTGAGAAGCATTTTAATATTACTGCACTAATGCTATGCATTGTGATGGATGTCATCTTCCATTCTCAAGTCAAGATAAGAAAATGTTTTTGTTAAAGTAAGTTCAAGGATATTGTTTACCAGGAAATTGCTTTCAGTACGTGCGATGAATAAGCATAACAATGAATTTTCGAGAAATGCTGGAATTCCCTTACAATTCTGCATTTTTAAGTATCCTTAAGATTAAGATAAAAAAATGCGCATTTTTCGTGTTATTCAAATCGAAGTATGCACACAATTAATAAGCACTAATTATTGTTTTTGAGGAAAACTGAAATAATTTAACAGTTTTGAATGGTAGCTTGTTGTATCCGATTTTTGAAATTTCAAGATTTTAGATTATGACATGTTTTGAACTAAGCACAATGGCTATTTTGGAATGGATCTGATAATTTATTTAAATGATGAGCACAGTATCTGACTCGGTCCCCCATTTTCCAAGATTTTTCCAATAATAAATTTTGAAGTCGCTTTTCTCACTATGTTAGGTTTTAAATTTACACCCAACCCATACCGCTTAAATACCGATGTCTTAAATCTGTATTTAGATCTTCAGCAGGCCCACATACACTCTGATCTGCGTTGAAATTTGGTGTCGAACCGAGAATCTTTAAATTCCAAAGCCGAGTTCTTATCATCAGGTAATGGCAGTCCCCACAGAATTTCAGGAGTCACTTACAAAGAAAGCAAATATATCTTACATTTTGCAATTCATTTTTGTCTTGTATTATTTTAAAAATTATCTTAATTTTAACATGCCAGTGCTGGATAATCTGACTATAAATAATAATGCCCCATTAAAAAAACTAAATTTGAATTTAAATTATTTATTTTAACTGGATTTTCGTTCTTGGAAATAATGAAATGAACTTTGCATTTCACCTTTAAATCATCTAAAAACCAAAAAAAGTTTATATGTTATTTATTTAAATTGATAATGAAGAATTTTAAAATTCGGATTAGTTTTGAAACTGAAAACTGCTTTTGGAATTAATTTCTCATATTTATCTCATAAAAGATTCCACAATTTAGGTATTACAAAGTGACTTTTATAACGATCTATTGTCTTATTCTAGAAATTCTATTAAATTTGTTTGTTGGAAGGTAAAAACGTAGAAACTATTATAAAATCATCTAGTATCATGATCAGTGGAAGTATGCGTGCATTCATCCTTTTCATTCATTGATATTGACATGCATTATGTGAGCAATTTATAGTTGCGTGCTTTATGTGAGCAATTCATAGTTGCATCAAATGCGCCGTTGCAATTTAGTTTGTAAATCCATTTAGATGCGCATTTAGTCTGTTAGATGGCATGCGCATAGACTTCATTTGTAATCATTATGATAGAGTAAACAATTATCGTTTTTGATCACAACCCCACAGAAAGGTAACATTTTTTAAAATCTAGTTAATAATAACGCGTTTTTAAATATGTAATACTAACTAATAAATAAAATCCGCGACAATCAACAATTTGCCTATTATTAGATAAATCGTGATTCTTAGATTTCTTCAAAATAGTTTGATTTAATATTGAACGTATTAATTTGTTCGCAGACACTTAGATCACTAGTTTACTTTTAGCAAGTAAAGCGACATATGTCGCCTTGTCCACGAAAGTGCTAAAACAAAATCCAAGATAGAGTAAAAACACCGGGTCGTCTTTTCTAATTCGTTACATCTGGTTACATATGTATTGTAATAATCTTTAATAATTGTTTTCTCGTACAAAACGAAATTACGAGCCATGTAATAACATGAAAGATGAACGACGCTTTATAGTGCAAAAAATGAAGCTATATTTCAATCAATTAACAGCTGTTTACCAATTTTTTGCGCTACCCTCCAAAAAACGTTAATTACCAATGTCATTCAACGTTTGGGAAATATAATAATAAAAGCTTTAGAAAGTGTTAACGCATGATGGTTTGATTGTTCGTTTTTATTATATATTTTAAAACATTTAGCAATAAAATATGAATATGTCTGCAATCTCAAAAAGTAGCTAAACATCAAGATTATTCTTTTAAATCCCTTCTACAACGAATCTAAGTAGCTTAATTGTGAAAGTTGAATTGATGTTCATCCTATCGCGATGTTTTTCTGTAAAAAGAAAGTTTTAAATAAGTCGGTCTTTCTTTTGGCAGTCATTGGATCAGTGAATTGAGGAAAACACGCGCTTTTACAGAAACGTGGAACCTACTATACGTTAAAAAAAAAAAAAAAATCAATGATCCTATTTACTTTTTCTCGTTAGTCATGACTGCTAAACTATTTTGCAATAAACTGAAAGAGGATTATTTAATGACAAAACGCTGGAGATAGCAATTCAAGAAATAACAAAATTTCTTACTATTAAGGCGAATCGTGCCACAACCACCGTCAGATGTCTATCGGTGGTTGCGATCGTGCTTCAGTGTGGCATTGATTTATATGTACGTAATTTCTAAGCCTTTTATGTTTATGGATGATATTGCGTATTTGCAATCTTTGTTCAATTCTTTCATTTTTAAGGACATAGTTTGAACATTTTATATGGTTGAATTAAAAAATATGATTAATAATAATATTCCATATTATATAATTGAAAGGTTGCGTTACGATGTTTTGCATATATAAATATATTACCCACTTATATTCATATTTATTAATTGTATATGAATATAGGTTTGATCGGCTAATACAGCTAAATTACTAGAATTTTTTAAATTAAACCCAGGACATTAGCTTGTGCGAAGTAAAGGGAATATTCGACGAATTCCGAAAAAAAAAATACCAATAAATAAATAAATTACATAAAAATTTGTAAATAAGGAAAGAGTTAACTATTTAAAAAGGCAAGGAGCGATATAGAAGCAATATTAATATATATTTGTTATTGTGCTTTGCCTTTAATTTGATTCATCCACTATGGTCGCTTTAAAGTGAACATCTTCGAGGTAAAGATAGCCAGAAAGGAGATTTCTTCCGAAATTAACTTTTTAAACTATTAAATTTAGTTACAATTTTTAATATGAATTATTCACTGGTATATAAACAAACGGAAAAATTTGGGGCACTTTTTAAATCAGATTATAAAGAATTGAAAATATTTCTCCTGACTTTAGAAGTCTGGTGACTACACTTTGAAAGTGAATATTTTTTTAAAGAAAATGAAGCTAGTTTTTGTATATAAAATGCATATTAATTAGCAAATTTTGCGACAACCCGAGGCATTTAATTAAAATTCAAACAAATCCGAGACACTTTTTCAATCCAGATTTAGCGATGAAAATTTGAGTGTGTCTCTTCTAATCCAAGATGTCTGTCATCTTAGTACAGCTGAATTATTTTGCATGTAAAATGCATTTTGAAAATCCATTCAGCGCTGTTTATTACTGTCTTTAGACCATGCTTCCGTATATAAATGAAGCTTGCCTCCCTTAATGTATAGCCGCGTTTAAACATCTGCAGAAGTTCTCTTAGTGACTTCGTTAATGAAATAGTTAAGATGGTAAGAGCAGTTTCTCTTCTCTAGTTCTGCCAAATCTAAATTCTCACGACACATTTGGTATTTAGTTTCCAAGATAAGGGATTGAAAAGCATGTTTTTATTTTATGCTTAGATAGCTGAATCTAAGACCAACGCCAGCTAAAGAATTGTGGGTGTAAGGTTTATATATTTATACTAGGCGTGCCGAAAGGTCTTTTGCAAATTTGAATATTAGGTCAGATGTTCAGAGGCAAATCATTTTTGCTATAGAACTTGTGTTTGGAAATGCAAGGGGTGGAGTTAAAGGGGGAGGCTGTTTATCAGTGAATTAAGTAAACGAAAGCGATATATTAAATAAAATATACGACATAGATCTAATAGAATACAAATTTATAATCGCATAACAACCCAATTACATGAATAAAGATATGTAAAGCCTGTATAGTTTCAAACGGCAGTTAATTATTCCAAAGACTTGTTGTTAATACCGTGTCTTTCTTGCCATTATCTCATCTGTCATGCTACATACGACTTGTAAACGATCTTTTGAAACACTCTGCATAATTATTGTTAATAACTGTATTTGAACTCATTGCAAGGTTTCTTTTTAGAAAGTGGAATATTGCTAACTACATTTTTTGTGGCATTTTTATTATTTTGTTTTAGTTACTATAGTTTATTTTCCAGGATATCTTACTTTAAGTTGGCTTATTAATCTTTTTTGAACAGTAATTGCTTCATTTTTGTGACTTAGTTGTTTTTTCAGATTATAAAAGTAATTCAGAAAATAAATACATATTTATACGACCATTTATTTCGTACTCCTTTTTATTGCTGTTATGGAAATCAAATAATGTTTAAAGTACAATCGGGGGAAGTTAATCATTCAATTTTAATGATATTGGATAATTTAATGCATTTAATCATGCAATTTTCTTAGAGTTTTATCATATAAAGACAAAAATACGTACTTTTCCCTGTTATGGCAGAAAAAATGAGGAGCCTACATACGGTTTTTAATGTCGAAAATTTATGAGATCAAATTGGAGTGCGCATATAGTTGAATGGATATATAAATTATATGTATTTTTTAATATAGTTATATTGTGTAATTAAAGCTAGTTAAATTATCCGTAATTGATAATTCAAATGCTTTCAATTTAATAATTTTTATTTATGTCCGCTATTTGAATATTTAAACTAATTTGAATATTCACTTTCATAAGAAAGGCAAGTTTTGGTAGTTGTTCTACAAAGTACAAAGATTTTGAAACTGAACATTGGTAATAAATTCGAAATTATTTAATTTAAGGTTGATCGAACCGAAGTGAAGATTAAATTTATACAAAAATTTGAATTAAAAACGGTTCTAAAAACTAGTACCTCTGGAAAGAACAATTTTTATTCTAAAAATAGTAATAAAGTTTTATTCATATGTTTAACAATGTTTAAAAATAATCCATAATATATAAATAAATAGTTTTGAATTTTAATGAATTAATTTTTATATTCATTTTTTAAAATTAAAATATATAGTTATCCTTGAAATAATGTCTGCAAATAAGAAATTTCAATAAAGAAACATTACAACAATTCGAATACAAAAATTTTCCAGTAAAACTTTTAAAACCAACTGCACAATTCACATCAGTCGTGTTCAAAATTTTTTGGACATCTTCTAAGGCTTTTTTGGCCGAATATATTGTATAGTAATAAAATCTCCGAGAGAATCAAATACTTTAAAAATCATTCATTGGAGATCACTGTAGATACAAAATTCGGAGGTATTTAACTCCCGAATGCAATTCAAAAATACAAACCATTTCTCACAAATTTTAATTCTGATTTCGAATTAGCCAAATCAACTCGAAATATAGGCTTACATATTGAACTGGCCCATTACTACGAATGATCGTTAAAGCTTCTAATAATAATGAAAAATGTAAACCTATCATTGAATCTTGATTGAAATTATAACTTCGTGAGAAAATGTTAGTTGAAATGAATTCTATAGAATTTCTAGGTAAATTAAACTGTACAGCTGTGTAATAGAAGGGGGAAGGAGGGATTCGGTGGCATGTATCAGCAGACAGCGAGCGAATCCCCTTATTTTAATAGTCGAACAATTAAAAATCGTATTTATGCGCTTACCTGCTCACTAAACATTTTAATCTTAGTGAATTAGCATGGAGCGTAGAACTCGATTAAAAGGTTGGGAAGATAATTAATGCCTTAAAAAAGCTCAAAGAAAAATGAATAATGACGACTGAAAATATTAGAAAAACTAAATAAATGAAGAATTGTGTATGATATCGTTTGTACTGAATTATTTTAAAAAATGCATCTTTATCCACTCCTTTTTTTTAAATGAGCATTATTGGTAATTTCTGTTCGAAATAAATATTTCACTGTTTAATGTTGAAATCTATATAAATAATGTGCAAATAAATCTAAATATTTTATATAAAATATTAGGAAAATTCTGTAAAAAATACATACGCGATTATTAATCTAAATGGGAGAATACAAATTAAAGTAATTCGTTTTCTTATTTTCGGATTTCATTATGGGCAATTTATTTCATGAATAGTTTTATGTGGAAATAATGAGAGCGTTATTATTAAGTGTTTACTAATGATTTCATTTATGTGGAAATAATATTAGTTCTAGATCTAATGTTATATGGGTACAAAATTAAAAGTAAGAGAATAAAGAAAAAAGATTGTTTGAATACTGTGGCATTTATGTTCAAAATTAAACTTCTGCAGGAAACTAATATCATTGTTTGTTTTGAACTTTCCGCCAGTCGAATTTTTTCGAACATAAACAGTGTTGCGATTATGAGATTGAATATTTGTGTACCATTGGTAAAAGGAGAAATGTTTTTGGAAAACACGGAAAATTGATTTTGGAAAACATTTTTCATTGTGGTTTTTTTTTTTTTTTTTCCAGTTCAAGCATATTTTGTAAATTTTATCGCCAAATTGAATGCCAAAATATTTTATTTTAAAATGATTTTTGATTTACATTAAAGCTCTTTGAACATGTTAAATCGGTTTTATATCGTTGAAACGTTTATTTTATTCAAATGCACTGAAACAGCTTTTTTTTTATTGTGCTTTAGATTCATTAATATATAACGTTTTGTGCATTTTTAAAACATTATATTCTATTAATCGGTTATTTTATAGAAGTGATGCGGTGCTCGTAATTTTAGTTTTATTTTCGCATCAAAATATTTAGTTAATGAAAATGTTTATCATTTTCTCTGAAAGAATACTGATATCTAGAAAGACGGAAAGTTTTTTTCTTTATTATTATTATATAGTATATGAAATTACATTCTTTGGACGTATTAAAACTTAACTCTTTGAAGTCGGGTTTCTTCACCAACATCTATGAGATTTTACATCTATACTAGAAATTCCAAAAATCCTTTATTTGAAAGGCTTCCCATATTCAGGTTTCCTTTAATTCTTCATTCATTTCAAACACTTCTTATGTACAAGCTATATATAGGTTAAAAATTTATGAATATCTATGTTTATTTTGCACTGTACAAACAGATTAATATAACAATATTGAAATCCTTATTCTTATTCAAGTTTCAATGGTATAATCTCAAATTGGATAATATTAAATATTCTTTTTTTTTTTACCTCCATTTATCATAAAATATTCAAGTATATTGGACATTCCGAACACAAGGAAATCGAGTAGCAATTAAAAAAAAAATTGGGAAAATTGGGCAAAGTTTTTTCGCAATACTAAATTATAGTAAAAAGTTTACAAGATTTGAAAATTTCAGAATGACGGAAGATACTGGGTAAAATAAATCTTTTCAGCTCTGAACGAAGCTTCAGATAGAGTTCTTAAAGAAGAAATGTGTTCAAAATGACTCAAAGAGGAAATAATTCTCTTATAGAAGACGAAAACATTGATTTACTGTATTTCTTTCTCTCTTAACTGCAAAAGGATTTTCAGCCTTCCTTTCAAACGCAAGCAATCTTGTTAAATAATGCATTGTTCGTTGCGGTGGAATTTTCAGTAGCTTCCTTTTTCTTGTTTAATTCGATTTCGTTTATTTTAAGAAATAATAATTTAGTCAAAAATCAGACTGGTATTTTATTTTGTTGCATTTATATCACATTTGATGCTGTAAAAACCTCGGGTTAATGTAGTTTGTAATTGCCAAATCTTAATTCGCTCTTTTATTTCCTAACAGAAAAGGAAAACATTCATTAATTAAAAAAAAACCTTTTATAAGGCAATGTAAAATAATATTATTAACAAATTCATTAATTTTTGTACGCGATTATTTATGTTGGTATAAATTCTTGCCAAATTTTTCGATGAAATAAAATACCTGATGCCTTGTTTCATATCTCACGCTATAATGAAGTTCTTAATTAACAAATTGAATTAATTTTATCTAATAAATCTTAATGAATTACTTTTAGAAATATTTTAATATACAACTACTTAAAAAAATGGCGCTTTGAAGGGTTAAAAGACAGTATCTGTACAAACAGGGTTTCTTTGATGGGATTAAGATTGAAATGTGCGATATTTGGAGTCTTAATCTTTTCTATTATAACTCAAATTATTATATACAGTGGTTGTCAAAAGTGTGGCCATTTTTTGAAAGTTTCATGTTTTTCACCTTTGCGTGCTTGTAGAATATATTAATTTTCACTTAAATACAAATGTTTATATATCAAATTGAAGGTAATTTAATGTAGAATTTAATAACAAAAACAGTATTACAATATCTGTATTAAAAAAAAAGTTACGCTCATTTTAGTAAGATTTATCGTAGATTTGCATTTTTTTAAAGTGATACTTACACAATCAATACTTAGTAGGATAACCCTTATTTTTTTAGACAGCTTCACAGCGTCTTTTCATCGAGTGAACGAGTGTTTGGAGTTCATGTTTCGTAATCAAATGATGCCAAGAATCAATTATAGATTGAATAAGTTGTCTTTTATTGGATGGACATTTTCTTCGTACAAGAATTTTCAAACGTCGCCACAAATTTTCAATTGGATTGAGATCAAGGCTGTTTCCTGGCCATGATATACATCTATGCCTTTATTTTGAAATCATGCTTTGCATACTTTTGCTGTGTGGCATGGAGCTGAATCCTGCTGAAAAATAAATGGTGCTTTGTTGGGGAAGAAATTCCTGATGGAAGGTATCAATTTTGGTTCCAGGACAATTTCGATGTATTTTTTGCTATTCAGGATGCCATCAATCACTTGAATTCGGCCCACACCATCTGCAGACATACATGCCCAAATCATGGCATTTGTTGTTGTTTTTATAGTTGCTTCAATGCAATCAGGGTGAAGCGCTTCACCTACTCTACGTCTCACGTGTTTTCTACCATCACTACCAAAGAGCGATATTTTATTCTCATCGCTCCAGATTACTTGCTTCCATTGATTTTCTGACCATTTAATGTGTTCTTTTGCCCACTTAACTCGTTTTTCGAGTTGCTTTTGATTTAAATATGGTTTTTTCCTTGGAATTCTAGCTTGTAGTGCAAATCCTGATAACTTTCTTCTTTTTGTTCTTGAACTTACTGCAATACCCGCTGCAATCATTTCACATCTAATAGCACCTGATGAAATTTTTATATCTTGAAGGCATAGCCGTTTAATTTTTCTATCGGCAGTAGCAGTTGTACATTTTTTTTCTGCCTGATTTGGCCTTATTTTCCACTGATTTCGTTTTTTCATAACGTAAACAAAACTTTCGTAAATCAGAACTAGTCACTGAACCACCAACTTGTCTTGCAATTTCAGCATAAGACAGGCCATTTTCTCTCAATATGACGATTTGGCTTCTTTTTGTAGATATCCAATCAGTTCTTCTTGTTGGTGTTGTTTGTCTAAAATTAGTTTAATTAAAAAAAAGAACTTAAAATATTCAAAAACAGCAATACTCTATTTAATTGTACTAGTATGCATCATTCCGCAAATATATTTCTACAACAATAACTCTTTTACCATCTAAATAACCTAAATTATAGTTACAGACATTTGATGGGTCCTCAGAACAGTGTTTGTGATTGGCTAGTACGCTTTTATTACAAAACACGTCATTATTCAAAACGATTTGTGTTTTGATTCATGTTTTTTGTTCTACTAAAATGAGCGTAACTTTTTTTGTAATACAGATATTTTAATACTATTTTTGTTATTAAATTTTACATTGAATTGCCTTCAATTTGATATCTAAACATTTGTATTTAAGTGAAAATTAATATATTCTACAAGCACGCAAAGTTGAAAAACATGAAACTTTCAAAAAATGGCCACACTTTTGGCCACCCCTGTATATATATATATATATATATATATATATATATATATATATATATAT
>JAPMOR010070395.1:449168-471474 GCA_026543865.1 Argiope aurantia
ATATATATATATATATATATATATATATATATATATATATATATATAAGCGATTAAGAAATTATTTTTAGAATTTAGTCTAATTAGAAATTAATATAATATAATATAAGATGTAATTGTAATAGTTACGTGGTCAGAAGGAAGATATCATTGAAATTTAACTTCGATTTCTTTTACCATGGGAGTCATGATTTGTGCACAGGGACAAAGGCGGGTACTTATATTCGCAACAGAACAAAAGAGCAAAGTGCAAAATTTTTTCCCATTAGTGATTTTATTATGAGATTTTGATAATGATTAGCATATGAAATTGCGTTATCTTTAAATGAATTCTTAGGTATCTTTAAATGAAATGCGTAGGTGTTAAGGATTTTTTTCTTTCGCTCATGGAATAGGAAACAATGGAGTCAGTAGTTTTTTAGAAGACATGTTGGAAATAATTAAATAAAAGGTGGGATTTAAATTGGTGAAATAAGAGAACATTTTAGAATGAAGTTAATATGGGCCAATTTAAGGTAAAAGTTAGTAAATTAACTAGGATTTAAAAATTAAGATCACACACGCACACATACACACACGCGCGCGCACACACACAACAATTTCTTATTATTTCATATTTAAAATTTTTCATTTATTACAGATTAATTGTTTTCTTAATTAAATAATTGAAATTATCCATTTATTATTACTTTGTAACCGAGTCACTTTGTCTTCTAGGCCCCATCAAACTTTTTCCAGGCCGATTTAAAAGCGAAAATACATAGAAGAGCATGTTACTAGACCCGGAAAGTGTTTACCGAGATTGAATTGTGAAGTTCTTAAGTTGTTGTACTTATAATACTTTTAAAGTACCACCCCAAGTATTGTTAACCCTTTAACTCGAATTTTTGTTATTATGACCTCTAAAATACGCATTAGGTAAGAGAGTAACAGAAGTGTTCCGAGCAGAGGTTAAATAATACCAAATTATTCTTTTATGTTTCTTTAAAGACACAAAGAAAACAAATAATTTTAAAAAATGGGTAATTTTCATGAGCTCTTCAGAAGTTAAGAAGACAAAAGTTAATATGCTTGATGTCGAAATTTTAATAGTCTGTTATTTTATGAAGAAGCTGTTTTTTCTGAAGTTGAAACAGAATTTTGAAAACGAACTAGCTGCAGCTGTGTATTTGCGTAGCATTTTATTTATTTAGCCATGGATGCAGTTTTTTTTTTCTGCATATTTTTTCTCGTCTGGATGCCTGTCTGTATTTTGCCTGAAGCATATTATTTTCAAAGCATTCCATCCCCCTGAATTAAATACTTGCTTTCTTCCGAAAGAATTGCCATCTTGAATATCTATCTATGCAATAACAGATATTGTGCACAAGTTTTGCAGTTATGCATGTTCGTGGATTAACATTGATTTGAAAATTAAAAAAAAAATTTAAAATAATTTTACATGAACATGTATTGAGCATTTTTTGTGAGTTGATTTTTAAAATTTTTTATTTTCTAGTAAACGAAGTGTACAAAACGAATATGTAATCACCTCAACGAACTGGAAATATGGTATTTTGTGTGATGTAATTACACATGAATTGTAGATTTCTAAAATACTTGATTCCAGCTATTTTCTATCGGGAATGAAGGCTTATTTTACGATAAATCCGTCAGGGACAAGCGTCCTACTTTCAGGGTGGTGTGGAAATTTGCAGATAAATGATCGCTCTGGTACCATTCTCATCATCTGACTTCTGTTCAAAATTGATTGATCAGTACCAAAATAGTCGTTGTTTAGTGCTAGGATTGGAAATTGAACTAACTAAAATGTATCAACATGAGTTTGAGGCTCATGGAAATTTTCCGAACTGTTATTTCACAATAAATAAATAAATATTTGTTAATCCAACTGTATTTGTCTTAAAAAATAGCTGAGTAGCAATTTGGAAATAAATGTATTATAGCACTTGTTGAGGGGGGGGGGAGCAGAATTACTCTTTGTAAATCAGTGAAATCTGCATAAATTGACGTGTAATTATGCCATGTCTAATTGTATAGCATTTATAAATATATTCATATATCGAAACTAAGGCTTTCTGTCAATACGGATAGAATTCAGATAGGAATTTGCAATTGTGTAACAATCGAATCCTGCATATTTTGTGCTTTTTTCATCTGTGCATTGAAGCGTGCGTACAAATGATCTTTTACGACAGTCATCTCTTTTCCCTCTCTACTGTTTATTTATGGCATTTTTTATTGGCGCATTTTTTATTAACTTCATTTCTTTATGGCAAAGACTACTTCAGTGCGAATATAAAGGGATAAAAGTTTCGAAGAACCGCGAAGATATATTTTGAGAATTTAGGGGTAAATCCGTGCGTTTTTACGCAAATTGAGGTTCATTTGTGGTTAATGAAGGAAAAATTGTCTTCTATTATTTTTATGTTCTTTAGAACTAGAGACCTGACTTATGAAGTTGTCCAACGAATGTCAAAGTTCATGCAAAGCCTGGGCTTAGTTACCATATGCTCTTGTCGAACTTGCACTTTTCAGTAATTCAAATCTAAATTGGGTTCAGAATTGAAAATTAATATTTCAATTTAAATAAAATTATTTATAATGACTTCAGACCATGTTGGCAGTCTTACGATATTGTATATTTCGAAAGCGCCTAGCATATTTAAATTGTTTTTATATTCCCCAAATTGTTATCTTTGTTTCATCTTTTATTTTCATTAAAGGATCAATGCAACAAATGAAATGGTCCGATTTCGAGAATAGCTTGGCTTCAGATATCAGGACGTTTCAGAACTTGATTAGAAGGGTTTTTAAATATATTATTCCCTCAAATGTGTATACAAAATTCTTCATAGACCATTTTTATCCTCAATTGTCCTCAAATTATTCCTCTTTTATGTAGGTATTTTAAAACAGAAAATTTTTAAGAATTAAAACTTGTGTCTTAAAAAATTTCAGGGTACCTTTTATAAATTCTTAACGTTTTTCTTTTTCTCATTTTGTATATTAAAGCCACTTACATATATAAAATTGCATTTGCATATTTATTTACAATTGCTCTCCTGTCACTGAAATGTATGCTTTTTTTCATCGCGAAATGCTAAGTGTTCGTAATTAAATTTGAAATTTGCAAGCAGCCTGTAACAAAAGCCATTCAGCAGAATTTTATAAAATTTGAAAAATAGCATAATGAGACATAAGGAGATAAATTCAAAAAGCTACTATCATTAGCTAGCTTATAACATCTTTATACAAAACATAAAATAGTTAAAAATTTTACAGGTTTAATGTTTGCAAAGCATGTTCGATAGGCTGCCCATCATTATTTGTAACCATCTGGAAATACAGCATGTTTAGTGGTTAAAAACAGTGTTTGCTTTGGAATATTGCGGACATGGCAGGCTACACTGTTTTTAAGCTCAGAAGATTCTGGTAGATCATGTCTTTGAAGTATTCCCTCAACCAAAAATTAGAAGGCTTCAAGTCTTACAATCTGGGAAGTTAACCGTTTCTAAGGCCATGTGAAGTATGCTTCCTACCAAATTCATCAATCTGTGTGTGAAATTATGTAGATTGGCATAAGTTCTGACAAACTTTTTTGTAAGGAAGAAACTTAGATGCTTCAGTTCCTTATCTCACACAAAATGGCGTGTCTTGATTAGTTACTCAATTATTAATTAGACAAATTAATCTAATTTAGTGTATCTAATAAGCTAAATGAATCACTTTTCTTCAGTCAATCTCATTCCTAAAAATATTTTTATATATCATGACTAGAAAAACATGGCCTTTTATAGGGTTAAACTGCGGGAAAATGACCAGTAAAATGGCAGTGGAACATATGTTATTCAAACTAGCTATATGTTTAGGAGCTCCATTATATAAAATATATTTGTATATATATATATTATATAATATATATTAGGAGCTCCATTTGTAAAATATATTTATTATGTTATTTGGGGAACTATAGAATCCAATAATGTTCCCCATTGTCTCATTATGCTACTCTCCAAATTTCATGAGATTCCGAAGAATAGTTGTTCTACAACCTGCTTGCCAATTTTACATTTAATTATGGACATTTTATACTAATCTATTTCCATGTGCGTTATGGAGCAATTAATAAATTTGGTTATATATTAAAAAAATAGTGACAAAATATACAATCGTTTTAAATGCTCTGGAAAGTTATTCCTCGTATGCATCAGAAAGTGCCGCACTCAATAAATTTATAGCCATCTGTAACGAATAGATGAATAACTGTCACACGGAGAAACGGCATTTCTGATTAGATGTAGTAATGGAAAAACTTGGAAGATTGATTCTTTACACTTTGCAAAGTTTTCTCCTCTTTATTTTGAAGCGATCAAGCGATCTGAAATTTGTTCTTTCACTTTTGATTGAATAATGCAGTTTTTACACGGAACTATTAAAAAACAGACTACATCTCGTAGGAATTCACACAGAAAAAAAAGTATCTAACTCAAGCTTCAACATGTTTAAGAAATATATTGAAGCTTTTTATTTTGTTTTATTTTCTCCGCAATTTCATATGTTTGCATATGAAATTGCGAAGAAAATATTTATCCAGAAAGATTAACAGTTAAAAAGGTCCATCTGGGGAAAAAAAAAAAGATTGTTTCAAGCTATTTAGCTTGCATTATTATTAATATAATTATGATTATTCTATTAAAGAAATAAAGCATAGATATGTATTATGTATGATCGTTTGGGGAGTATCATTGATCAAGTATTATTCCAGAATAATAATAGTGATTTTTCTTGAATCATCAATAGTTACCCATCAATAGTTTACTCAATTTTAAGTAGCAAATATGCCGTCCACACTAAAACCCTTTATGTTACAAAAAGTATTTTATTGCCTTCATACGCTCATGTAATCGTGTGATTGTAATATTATTTGAAATATATCACTTATGATACCATTTTTGATTGGTACTATTTTTTTTTAAATTTGAAACCTATGTTAATAAAATTAGTTTTTAGTCAAAGGTTTTGTAATATTTTTTAATCGGGATGGTTTGTAATTTAAATTATTATTTATATATTATGGACCAGTCCTATATCTTCCCTTTTGTTCATATGCATTAGCATTTGAATATTTTGGATTGGTTTTGATAATAAATTGCCATTTTCATCTTAGAGTTTTAACATTATTTAAATATTTATGGAAATGAAGTTTCCTTTATTTGCGAAATTTTTAAAGCTAGGCATTTTATCGAATTTCCCTTTCAGAATAACAAAAATTTCTTTTACTGATTGTTTACTCTGATTGCAGTTATAAATCGATTGTTTCTAACAGGGAGATTTAAAGGGAATGAAGTTCTGATCTTAGTTGAAAATCTAGTACATAAACCGGTACATCGAAATGTAGTGGTTTTAAATAATCTGTTTGAGCAGACAAGTTGGGTAATACCTACTTTTATAAAAGCTCGCGTGATGAAGATGTGACTTCCTAGTCATTGAATAAAGTTTCTGTTACTAAATTCAACTTACAATATAAAATACATTCGGGAGAGAATATTTACAAGTTTCAAATGATATCAAAACTTTCTACTTCATGATAAACAAAGAAAACATACAGAGAAATGTATGTACTCGAAAAAGCTCATATCGTTATTTATTAATAGGCATTTTTCTACTATGTTATATTTATAATGAAATTATTTTTGAAAAATAATACGCTTAAAAATTGGGTCATTTTTAAGGGACATGGATAATCCTTCTGTTTAGAGTGCACTAATGTATTAATCGTGACTCAAACAGGAGATTTTGTCGAATCTCTATACTTCAGACTTCCCTTGAGTTCGAAAAACACTTCGCTGGAATTATATCTGTCTGTGCACACGATAACGCAAAAATTCCTTGAGCTAGATGAATGAAATTTGGTATGTGGCTTCTAATGTAAATCTGTAGATTCCTGTCAAATTTTGAACGATATCTATTCAGAAGTCTGTCTATATGGCTGTCCGAATAAAAGTTAACATAATAGCAGTAAAGCAAAGAGAGCTTGGAGGATTAAAGTTGATGCACAGATTTAACATCTGTAGTGTAGATATGTATATAATTTGGAATTAAATCTGTCAAGGAATTGACCGTCTGGTGGAAAGTACATGGCGATAACTTATGTTATCGTCATGTACCTTCATGTTTCTTTATGTACAAGTATATCATTATGTACGTTCATAAACATGTAAACGTGATAATTCAAAAATGCAGTGATTTAAATATATGAAATTTGGTATGTGATTCTGTGTCTACAATTGTAGTTCTGTTTTACATTTTGGTTTAAATCGGCTGGTCAAAAAAGCTAAAATACTTATTCGCTTTTCTAGTACTTCCAATAATTAATCACCAGAAATTGTACTGTAATAGGCTTTTTCATAACTATTGTTCGCCAACATCATACAATTCACAATACGCAAGTACGTTTATGAGAGAAACTTTCGGGGGCACTACTCTCGCTGATTAAATTAGACTTTTTATGAGTTTATTATTATCAATTTTACATTTAATTATGCATAATTCTTTATTATTGGAAGAGCAATGAAAGTTTTAGAGATTTTAAGGTCTATGATGGTACAAAAATTCATTTATTGAAATGAATTGTTGTAAGAAATTTAAAGAACATCGTACCGTACAATGCATTGTTATAATCTTGCTATGGAACAATAAATAGCTGTAGTTACGTTATATAACAATGTATAACATTAATTACGTTGGTAAACAATGTAAAACTTTTGCACGGAAATTGTGCCTACAGATTTTATGTTGGATACTCAAGACATGGGAATTATGCAAATAGAAATTATTCAGGCTAATTTCATTATTACATTGCGTATCAAACTAAATTTTCATTTAATGAAAACATTTGTTCTAGTCATAGGAATATACATTCATTTATAATTGATATATTACATACATATTAAACAAACTTTTGATAGGAAGATTTTGACGGCTATAAATATTTCAATATTCGGCTGTAGTCAATATTTATTATTTCAATATTCGTTTGCAGTCAGTATTTTATTTCTGTTTTTTACTTCAGTAAAGATAAATACTCCAAGAACATTAATTTATAATTGTTATTACATATGCCTATTAAACGAGCTTTCGATAGGAAGATTTTGTTGGTTATAAATATTTCAATATTTGGTTATAGTCAATATTTATTATTTCAATATTCTTTACTTCAGTGCATATAAATTCTCCAAGAATAACTAATAATGCTCGATAAAAATTCTATGCCTACTAACATTACTTCTTTAAGTGAAAATTCTGTTTTACAGAAGTTTCGTTTAAAAATATTCTCAGAGAATAACACGTGAAAGAACTTTTCCGAGATAGACTTTTTTAAAAAAAATTTATTTATTTGTCTGTTAGCTTAAGCGTGAGTTTTTGTTTAGGCATTTGTCACCTAGTTCAGACTATTTATGACAATGGCTTATTTTATGTTTTATTCCAGACATAAAAGTTACATAAATGCTGATGATCTCTTTTGTAAACTTTGAGTTTCTTTGTGAAAAACTTTTCACGGTCAATCATTCTATGAGGTTTTATGGGATAAAGAATGACAAAAATGTAGAACATTGTAACGTTAAATCTTTAGGGTAACCAAGTGTTATCGTCATAAGGGTGGTGACAACCGGTTTATGAATCTCCAAAACACATTTTTTTTAGGCTGCAACAGAATAAGTGAAACAGAATTTAACGAAACAAATTATAAATTCATTAGGGCTTTGGGATGGATATTTCATTTCAGTCGTTTACTCCCGTCAAAGAGAATAAGTCAAACAAATGAAAGTTCGATAAATGATTTCTTTTTTCCAATAAATGATTTAATGATGAAGTGCAATAAGTGTTTATGTCTTTACGTACCTTCTTTCCATAATTGATGTGTTTAGTAATAACAACTCATTAAATGCCTTTTTTTGCACATATGAAATTCATTCATTTAAAATTCATTCACATAATTTTCATTCATTTAGTTTATTTAGCAGTTATTTCATTCGGATTTTGATGCAGAAGTAGTATGTGTTTCGCCATCATTGTAGTGAATTGAATATTTTTATATGCTCCATGAGATCTTACTCAAATGTTGAGTTTATTTAAAGTTTCCGAAAGTGATGACAATTTTTCGAAACTTATCAATTAATATAATTTATTCATTAATTAATATATTTGATTTGAGTTTCAGTAATTTTTTTAATGATTGAATCACATGATGCGAAATAAAAGTCACAATTTTTAGAATCAATAGGTCTTGAAAAATCGGAGGATATGATAATTTTTATTAGTCAGATAGAATCTGATACAGTAAAAATGGCTGAAATTTAAGGCGTTTTAATTAAATGTTCAATTTATAGAATGATTCTGAGAAGAATAATTCTTTTATTCTGAGAAGAATAAAAGTTTTCAAAACTAATCAGTTAATATAATTTATTCATTAGTTGATATATTTTATTGAAGTCCCAGTAGATTTAAAAAAAATAATTAAATCATAAGGTGGAAATTAAAAGTTATATTTTGTAAAATCAATGTGTCATGAAATATCAATAATAATTTTGCATCAGTTGTAATTATTTTAGAATAAATAGGTAGAGTATGTGTATTAAAAATGGATAAAATATGCGACGTTTTCTCAAAGTTTCTAATTTGAATTAAAGCATTAATCTGAATGCTTAGATATTTTTTATTGGATTTATTAATTATATTATATTATTAAATTATTTGCTGAATTTCTCACTTAATTTTGATACCCATTTCACCCAATCTTGACCAAAAGATTATTTAGAAGTGCAAATATTCCTTAAATGCTATGCTTTTGATATTTTATTTATTGCATTTCAATTTCTTTTGAAACTGTATCAAATATAAATTTTGTGTAGTTAGTATTCTCAGTTAGCATTTACTGTCCCAAGTGTTTCTGGCTTCTTTTACATTTTACTATATCTCATTTACAAAGAAAAAAAATATTCTCTAAAGATGCGATGGCGTTTTATAATAACACGACATTTATTGAATCTTCTTGTTCACAGCTCTTCTTTCTCTTTGCTTATTATTATTTTTCATCCAATTAGTTAATATATTTTTATATATGTGACAAGTTTTACAATCTAATTTTGATATGATTTATTTTGTATTCTTTCTTTTCCTTCGACGTGATTCACTTATATGCTAGTTGTGCAGATTTTTCCTTAGAAATCATTTCTTTTATCACTTCATTTGTTTAAAATAGCTAATTGGTATCAGTTAAAAGGGATTTTTTTTAACGATGCTCTGGATTTGCAAGACTGCTCGATCTGACTTGTATTCACTTTATCCTACCTTACACTGAATTAGTTTATTTAAAGTTAGCCTTTAATTTTCCTTTCTTGAATAATAGTTTAACATCTATTTTTATGAAATTTAATTTTGAGTTTATTTATTTTATTTTTATTATTTAATTCTTTATACGAAATATTAATTAACCAGCAACTTTAAAATTGAATTTTTGTATCGTTAGTTAAATTGTGGCGCAGAATAATCTTAGGCAGGAGGGAAATAATTTTCAGCAAGTTGTACTAATTCAATTAATAATTAAAATTTAGTTTAATTAATAGTCAAACCAATTTAATGAATAATTAAAATATATTAACATTGCATAAATAATTAAAATATGTTTAAATTTCATAAATAATTAAAAATATTTAAATTTCATAAATAATTAAAAAATATTTAAATTTCATGAATAATTAAAACAAGTTATTTAATTTCACTACTAATTAAAACAATTTATTTTCTGTATTCAGCTATCTACTGTTTGCAGTCAGAAAGTCTTTCTGACGTTGTAGTACGTACAGCTAAAGGAAGTGGTTATATTACGAAAATAGAAGTGTTCCATTAAATTGATACTTTTGATTACTGTCTAATTATAAATAGTCAAGAGATGTAAATATTTTATAAAGGTTTTATATCTTCGTTTTAATATGCTTTTCAAAATTTGCAAAACAAAAGGGCTGTTTTTTGTTGTTAAATTCATCAACACTTAAATTTTCGAAAAATCGTATGAAAATTGCTTAGATTTTTTTTTTACAAGAAATATGGTAGTTTCGTATATATAAAAAAAATTCGTCATAGATTTACTGTGTTTGTCGCACCTTAATGATATCTGGCACCTGAAATGCAAACCCTTAAAACTCATTGATTGTCGTGATATAAAATTTGAGAAAATTTAATAGAAATAAAACTTAGTGGAGATATTTCTATATAAGCAGAAAAATAAAACAAGCCATCGAATCTACAGTTAATAACAAAGAAAAAGAAGCTTAATAAAAAAAAGTTTATAAAAAGAAATGTTTAAATTATTAAAGCTTTCCGATTCATTCTGATCATTATTATTGATGAATCTGTCAGTATATTTTCACCTTTAAATTCATCTACAAGACCTCATTTGGGGTCGGACACCATATTTCTCGACAAAAAATATATGTAAGGAGATTATTAATTTTACATCATTAACGTGTTTGACTTTCTGCTCAAAATTAGGGCAGTCCTTGATAAATTTATACGCTGATGTTTTATTCTAATTAAATGAAATGATAATTAATTAAAATTATTGACTGATTTGATTATAAAGATTTTTAGAACCTTTGGCGTTAAAACCACTTGCGTATGGAAGGCTTTATATGGGGAATTTTTGTTTTCTTAGAATCTTGAGAGTTATCAGAAATAAATAAAATTTCCTGCTTTTACGTAGGAAGTGAGGAAGAGGCTCATTTCCCTTTGTTCCTTTTCTATAAATTGATCATATCTTCTTTTCCATCAATCGTTTCTTCTACGGTCAATTCAACGAAACCGTACCTGGGAGGAATGTTAAATTGTGCAACCTTATGTTTTGTGGATGCACTTTATGTTTAAACTTTGAGTAGCGTTTTAATTATTATTATAACTGTAATTAAAAATGGGAAGTCGAAAAATGAAAAAAAAAAAAAAAAAAAATTCTGCTTAAAAAATTCCCAATTTTAGGTTCCTTCAAACAAATTTTCATTCCCATTTTAAATTCAAAGTTAGAATATAGTTCTGAATTTAATTTGATGGTACAAAAGATAATGCTATTAAAAATATCTAAGTATTTAAAAATAATCTGGTAATTTTCGCCTCATATTATAAATATTAACGAACGATTTTTTCTTCTACAGTGAAATCCGATTGCATTTTTTAAAAATAATTTATCATCAAAAAGAAGAAGAATATGTATATATATAGAGAAAAAAGAATATATATAGAATTATATGAATTGAGACCATGATATCTTTATAATTGGATTTATGCTTTATGGTAGGAAAATCACGGGCTTGCGTCCTGATTCTGTGTAAGAACGTCGTGTTGTCTGATGCATATCAAATTTTGCATTCTCAAACATCCTTTAGCTATATGAAGTGAAAGTTTGTGTAATTGTTTCGTCTGACCACGATTGCGATATGCATCCCAAGCTACCATCCTGTAGTCATCCTAAACTTAATTAATCTGTTTTTAGTATAGAGATATGTCTTGTGTTTACACCGGACTGAAATCAGTCGATCTTGTTAAGAATGCAGAAATATAGCACAGCACTTGTTTCTTATCCCAGTAGTTGTGTTTTTGTAGATAATTTGATACATCTGACTTCATCTCTCTCGTGACATGTAATTGACAACAAACATCGATTTTGACGACAAATCTCTTCTCAAAGTCAGCTTTCTGAATCCGTAGGCTTTCCAAAATCTCATTAATCTGTTTTCAAATCAATGCTATAATTTCAACGATTAAAAAAATGTCTATATACTCTTATTTAATATTCCATAAACGTCTCGTCTTTTTCACTCTCTTGTGTTGTAAGGCACGGAAGCAAATTAAATTTGTGTCACTTGAACTTGTCCGACTTTTACTACATATAAATGACATACCTTGTTTGTAATGGGCAATTATTTCTGACCCATAGTTCACTGCAACTTTCTCCATTGCTTACAGTCATTGACTAGTATGCAAGTGAGTACTTCAGCCCTACCTGTGGGAGTGCAGAAAGTTTGACCCATTGCCTCAGGTGGTGGCGAAAATGGGGTCAGGCGCATCGCTCGAAACAATGCACTGACGAAAGGTTTACCGCCACCTCCTTTTCCCACCTGCATTGCAAACCCTCCCACGAATTACAAAACGATCGTTTATTGTGCTAAAAAGCGAAAGTTTTGAGGTTTTAATGCAACTCGGAGATTTTTTTCACGTATTTTTCGTCTCCCGAGTTCATTCAGATCTGAAACACGTGTGCCCTTTCCTAGTAAACACACTTGAAGAGACGGCTGATAATGAATGATCAACGAAAGTTGTTTTTACAAGGTTGTTTCGGTGTCTGCTTTCCACTTCTTGTTTTTGAAGCCGGTATGGAGGGCCACTTTTTGGCAGCTTTGTTGTTAGGTCAGTCCCTTGCATAGATATCCATTGCTGGTCATTTCAAATAAGTTTAGAAGATTTTATTTACTTCAGCTATCGAATCAAAAATTTTGTGGATGAAATCAAAAGTCTGCCTTTTAATTAACTTTTATTGAATAAAAAAAACGAGTTTCAAAATGAGTTGATAGTTTTTCAAATATTAGCATTTAAATCTCGTTTTTAAGTTTAAAATGCAACCCCAGTCACATGGACGGCGTATGACTTTCTCATTATAAAACATGTCGTTGAGCTGATTTGTGACCCCAGAGTCTGAAAGAGTGAGGGGCAAAGAATTTTGTTGTTGCTGTGCGTGACATGATGCATCATCTTATGTAACTAAATACATAAAAAAAAAGAAGCTGGTAGGTAAAATAGCCTAGACAATATAAATATAACCATAAAACCAGGAATTATTTTAAAATGCAAGTCAGAACAGTTTTGGCTTTATGTTAGATATATGGTATAAAGCTGAAATCAAGGTAACGATGTTTAAGAATTGAAAGCAAGCGAAAGGTTACAACCTTTTGTAAAATATGCCGTTTGGATTAACATTTGATTTTGACATTATGGAATTTCATTAAAAATAATAATATAACTGAAAGCTAAAAATGGTAAGAATTGTAAAGGCCAAAAGCTAAAAATGTTCGAAAATTACGAAAAAAGCGCGCACTTGCGGCTTCTTTATACGCTCTTTTGGAATGTTTAGAGGATTACTGACGGCCATTTACATTTACCACATTATAAAACATTGCTCAGTTGACTTTTTTTTTTTAACGTGAAAAGTAGTGTTTGAATATTTTTATGACATTTACATCGTTTGCTACTATTATTCATTATTCATTCATTGCTACTATTATTCATCGTTTGCTACTATTACTTCAATTATTCACTGGAAAATCAAAATCAACGTATAATATAATATATACTGAATCTTTGTCTATTTCATATGATAATTCTGTGAAAGTTTGTTGCCCGTAAAAGAATTTTAAAGTGCTTTAATGTTCCAAGTTTAAATAGAGTCAACATGATTTCAATAATAAAAAAAATCTAGCTCAGCTAATTGTTTAATCATAACATTTATTTCAGTGAAAAATTGAAATGCCTTTGACTGCTATTTATGAAACATTTTTATCAGAACTTGATGAAGCAACATTCAAATGAGATTGTCGTTGAAAATTTTCTCATTTTTATCGCCGTAGTTTTATTATTTGTTTAAAATGATTTAGTTTTCTATTATCCTTCAAGTAGAATGACTAATAGTAAACACGAGCTGCGAATGCTTCCATTTTTAATTGTGAAATACTCAAAATGTGTAGTGTTTATCTTCAACTGCTTATTTCATCTTGCATTCAGAATTGCTTTCTTCAATTTCTTGTGGATCAAACTAAAATTTACGTAATGAAAATTAGAAATCTTTTCACATCTGTGTCAGTATTGTATTTGTATTACTTACAAGTCGATTCATTTCTTAATCTGGTGCTATTATTTTGCGCTTTATGAGGAGTCGCATTTTATAATCAACGGCAATATCTAAGCCGCTTTGGAGAAATGCGCGCTATACAGAAGTTCACTTTGTTTCATTTGTAATAATGCCGTCACACGTTTTCCTGCCTCACTTCCGTGAAGGCAGTTAAGATTTTCTTTTTGAGAATTACGGCAGATTCGAAAAACTAAAATGGATTTTTGAAGACTATAAAGAATTGCATTTTATCAAAACAGCATGTTCAATATTTGAGCCTCGTTGTAGGAATGCACGCCATGTAGGAAATGATTCATTTGTAATAATGCTGTATAGTTTTCCCGCCATACTTTTATGAAACCTGTTAAGATTATTGCATTTTTTTGAGAAGGGGGGGGGTATGGCAGATCCGAGGAACTAAAATATATTTTCTATTTATCTAGAGTACTATACAGTTAATTCAAAACAGTGTGGTGGGAAATCTCTTTTATAACTGAGAAATGATAACTTGGATGGAGTTGTTTTATTTTCTCTATTGAGGATGTCTTATCAGCTCAAGACAACAATAATAAAACCTTTTGTGCCAGTCTAAGAAAATAGTCTAAAAGATATGATGCTATAAGATGATTTAAAATCAACATAATTTCCCATACTTCTAAAAAAATGATGAAATGTATTTTTCTTCTAATTATTTAAGTTTTCTCGTTTTGATTAATAGGGCAAAATTGTGTTGTCAAATTTTTTGTGACTTCAAAATTACATTGCCTTATCCCAAATAAAATCTCGATGCACATTTCATACGAAACCTTGATAAAAGGCGGGAGAATTATTTTATCAATTTTTAGGGTATTTATATCTAAATGCTAAACAGAAACTCTTTAATCCTTCGAATGTCAATACGAAATTGAAAGTGTATATTTTATAAATCGACTACCAATTAAAAAAAATATTCAAATTTTTATGTGCTCATAATTTTGATAAGAATTCGCGGGTAGAAAGTGGAGCATTAAATGTTATAGTTCTGATAATTTATTTAAATATAGTTATCTTCCACGGAAGTGTCCTACCCCTGTTTATCGTGAACTTCAACTAAATGGGATGCAGTCCAGTCGTTTTCTCCTTGACACAAAATTCTAAGTTGCGTCTCACGCGTCCATCGAAATATGGTTTTTCTATAGTCTCACTGAAATATGATATCGTAAATGATAAAAACTTATTTCTATTGTAAATAATTTATATATTTTAAGACTCTCATTTGGAATGCAATAATTGAAATAAGATAAAAATAATACAAATTAAAGGTGCTATAATAACTATTAAATCACTTTTATCACTGTAATAAAAAAGAAAAAAAAAATTATTGAGACATCTGGTGTTCAAAACAAAAGTCGGGAAAACATGAATTGCGGATAGAAATGCTCTAAGTAAATTGAAATTGCAATTACATTTATAATATATTTTATAAATTTGTAATGCAGCGCATTTATAATTTTGTTTACAGTGAATGTTTAATTTTTTTTTTTTGTAATTTTCTTATTGCTATTTTTTCTACATTTCATGATTTTTCTATTTTTATTTCGACCAGATTTTCAATAAAAAAAGCCATTTTAAAATTTTTTTATGACATTGAATAAAAGTATTCCTTTTTAAATCATAATTGTTATTTTATTTAAAAGCAACGTTTCCGATTCAAATGTTCTTAAATGAAATGTATTTTATGTTTGCATCATACTATATAGTTATTTATGTTACAATGCATGGAAATAGCATTTTAACAGAAAAAGGCCCGAAAGAAAGCACGTGAATTTAATTTGTTATTATTATTTTTGGTATTTTCGGCTCAAGTGGTAGCGAAGTGTCTTTTGAACTATTCCTTAGGGGGAACTGCGATATGTTTGAAGAAGATCGTAGTTTCGAATCTGGTGGTTCAACGTAATATCATTTAACCGGTGTCACATTAAAAAAAATGTATCCATGCTATAGTGCAGTAATGATTTTATATTAATGAATGCGTGTTTTAGTAGATTTCTTGCTTTAGATTCGGGACAAAGATTGAATAATGATTTTCTCCCCTTAGGTATAACCAAATGTGGTCGAGTTTCCCTTGAGATATTTAAAAAAAATTGTTGCGTGGCTATCTCGTGCTGGTTAATTTAGTTTTTAATTTCACGATTTCCTAAGTCGTATTTGACTGAAGAAAAGCTTCCTCTTTCGTTTTTGCTAAGAGAATTTCGATTTAGCCTAATTGTGCGCTAGTATACCTCATAAAATCTCTCTCTCTCTCTCTTTTTGAAAATTTTAAGTAGTTACCTGCTATTTAAAATACGTATCCATGCATTGCTATTGCATATTTCCTGAATTGTATGTTTTTACATCAACAGTCTGTCTAAAATATTTTAATCGTGATATTACGATTGCTATGACTCGACGTTGGATATTACTGATCATATAAAATGTACATGGAACTTTGAATGAACTATTTGTTTTTGCCTTGTTACTTCAATTGTCCTGTGATAATCGTTAGTAACTATGTAACTACATCTTCATTTTAACCGTTAACATTTATTTTATTGAATGATTAGTTTTCATTTATCATTTTTCTGTAGAAATCTAGCCAAAGGAACAATTTTTTGAATTCTATTTAGGCTGAACAATAATCCAGATATTCTTGGTTTTATTTATTTATATATCCATATATTCTTGATTCAGTTATATTCTTAGTAGTGTGGGAAGACAATGCTCTATGAACCACAAATATCAACAATTTTTTATAGAATTGCTGGGCGAGACGTATTAATATTGTACTAGTTTTTTTTTTCTGTTTTTTCACACTGTGTTACTTTTTTTTCTACCGAAATGGAAACAGAGAGCAATAATTCTGAGCTCGTCAAAGGATTGTGTTTCATATTACGTAGTATCTTTCTGTTATCCTCATTTTCGAAGAATGTAGAATAATTATTCCATGTCTTTATAAGGATGAAAATTATGAGAAACTAAATTACTTTCATTTAGTTTCATCACCTGCATCTGAAAAACAATATGTATTATTTCATCGTTGTAATAATTGAGAATTTCATGTGCGTGAATGCGCGTTTCTCTCGATTGCAACATTGTACTTCATAAAATTTTTATGGTTCTGTAAATTTTTTATATAGTGAGAAATGAACTGTAAACAAAATAATATGATCTTAATTATTTAGAAGATGTATCTCCTAATTCATGGAATATTACAAAATTTCTAAGTGATGTACCATTCAGTTTCAATTTTTTACTCGGTCTAGTTTTTCTCCTTTTTTTTTTCTCCCATCCTATTCTAGCTTTTTACGAAAATAATTCTGATCTCATCAAAGGATTTGTGTGGAATATTTCGCAATGTTTTGCAAATTGTGACATTATTTTTCTTCAAATTTTGCTGTTTTCGTCAGCTTTTATACTATCGGGAATTAAACTGTAAACAAAATAATCCAACTTTAATTATTTAGAAATAAATGTATCTCCATAATACATGGAATACAACAAAATTTCAAAGTGATATACCATTCAGTACAAATTTTTTTACTCAACCTAGTTTTCTTTTTTCTCCCACCCATTCTAGTTTTTTATTAAATGACCGGAGAGCAATAATTTTGAACTTATCAAAGTATTTGTGTGGAATATTATGCAGTACTTTACGAATTGCGACATTATCCTTCCTTAAATTCTGAGACTTTTTTTCAGCTATTTATATTAGAGAGAAATAGACAGTAAACAAAATAATCTTAATTATTTATAAATAGATGTATCTCCATAATACATGGAATTTAACAAAATATCAGAATGATATACCATATAGTTCAATTTTTTAATTCAATCTTGTTATTCCCCTCTCCCCACCTTATTCTAATTTTTTACAAAATGATCAGGCAGTAATAATTCTGAATCCATCAAAGGATTTGTGTGGAATATTTCGCAGCGCTTTACGAATTGCGACAATATCCTTCTTAAAATTTTGCTGCTTTATTCAGATTTTTATATTTGTGAGAAGTGAACTGTAAACAAAATAATCTAATTTTAATTATTTAGAAGTAGTCGAATTTCCATAATAGACGAAATGTAACACAATTTCTCATAGTCCAAATGTTTTACTTAAGTCAGTAAAACTAATGATTTTTCTTCTCTCTTTCAGTTCCAAGTGTTTCCATCTCCAGAAATATCATTCCATAAGGAAGAAAATTGCCAAATTGAAGTAATTAGTTTCTTTCTTTCTGTTTTTTTTCTCTGCCTTTTTTTTTATTTCGTGTTTATTTGACAAAACTGACTTCTGTTGTTTTCTTGCGTCGTGTAATCCATTTCCGTCACTATATCTGACGAAAGCTATTTCCTTACTCAGTCTCGGTTCCTTGACGACTCTGATGTGAGAAAATCTGTTAAGGTTATTTCCTTTCAACTGGAATAACGGTTCAATTGATCCAATTAATGGCATATCTCGAACGTTTAGAGATACAACACTCAAGAGTCATATTATACATGACTCTAGAATTTTAAGAATTTATTTTTCGCATTTGTGTTTAACATATTTTGCGAGCATTTTATGTTTTAAATTATTTTTTTATTTTCTGTTATGAGCTACAAAGACCAAACAATTTCATTAGTAATAACTACTCGATAAAATAAAGTAATTCATAAGAATTCTATATAAAATCCATTCAGATTTTCATTTTTAAGTGAGATTATGATTTAAAAATCTTGGATTTAATGATACGGAATATATGAACTATTTATTCAAATGTTTTTATATTTTGTGCAATTTATTTAACAATATTTGAAAACGAGCTTTTTGTATTCAATATTGGTTGCAATATTTTAAAATAAGTTTTGCACAGAAAATAGCATACATTTATTAGCATATTTTTTTGGAGTTGAAAATTGTAAAAATACTTTATTCAGAGTACTTGATTTTTTAAAAAAAATCACATTTATATAAGCGTGGCGTGTTATAAACTAGAGCTTCTTTGCTTATTTTGTTTGTGTACACTTTTACAAAATACGGGTTACAATTTGTAGATTAGTAGAAATGATTCTAGTATTTATAATTTTAATAACTTTATGGCTTCATAATTCGTAAAAAATGAGCTCTCAAATAAGTGTTGTTCCGTTTGTTTACATTTTTTTTAAATGCGGGTTACAATTTGTAGGTTAGTAGAGATTATTCTGAATCGGTATTTATAACTTTATGGCCACATAATTTGCAAAAATTGGCTCTCATATAAATTAATCCTTTAAATAATAACAAGATGAATACAAACTATTAAATATATGCATTTTTACCAGAAACTTCGATAAAAAGATGACTATCACATGATTCGATTAGTTATACTGAAATGAAAAATCGTTGCTTTTCTACATTTTTCCTTAATTAGTATGAGTCAATAAACAAGCGAAATAATAGAAATTTAATGAGTTCATTAACTCTTACCTGCTCCCACGTGATATGGCATCCCATGGCAAACATGACAGCGACCAAAAGTATCACAAGTAGTATGTCATGGGCTGTCTTGATGAGCGGCACTTGTACCACCATCGTAGCGTTTTCACTGGTGTTCAGGTGTGAGTTCTCCATTTTCAGGCACTGATGTCGGAAAGAGAGCGGAGAGCGTTTTTATGTGAGGAAGAGCCTTGCGCAACCAGCAGAGAACTGTCCGATCGTTCGCCAATCACATAGCAGCGCTCAGCGGTGTTGCGCTTATCTTTTTGCGAAGTTTCGTATTCCGCCGAGGACAGAAAAGTTGGTCTCGTGCAGCGAATCGCTTTTCATTAGGACAATTTTTTTTTTAAAGATTTTTTTTTCATTTGCTTATTCGCGATTACTAAACAGAATATCAGAGGTGTTTTCCGAGAATTTGGATATTTATTTTTCGAGTGTTTTGTTTTTTGGGTATGTTATATTTCACTAAATGATTTTTTTAAAACTCATTAATCGAGGTTGTTTTGTGATTTTTAGGTTGAATGTTAAAAATGTTTAGAGGAATAAAATGTGCATTTTTTAGCGTTGCTAGAATAGAGGCTAGAGCAAATTTTAAAATTCGGTCGCTTTGGTTATTGCCTAGCATAGGTTACCTCAGTCATATCCAGAATATTGAAGAAAAGGCTTATGAATGAATTAAAATAATTAATAGTATTGATTAATCAGTCTGCTACGTTGTTTAAAAAATTAGAATTGGAATTTAATTTAATATTACATGCATTATATTTGAATCAAAACTTTTATAACTGATGGTCGTGTTTTTAAACGGGCTCTTGAAATTTTTGAATTTTAAAATACTGGACAGAGTATGGATTTAATTTCTATATATACTTATATTTGGAATCCACCTCGATTATTGCTTAGCATCGATTATCTGTATCACCTCAGAATATTTTGAAAAAAATCTTTAAAAGAATCCATAATGCCTAAATAGTTAATAATACTAATGAACTTGACTGCTGCATTTTTAAATTATTAAAAACTGACTGTATTTTAATTTAATATACATTATATTTGGAACGGGATATTTTTAACTGATGGTCGCGTTTCTAATTTGGAGCGCGCAGTGAAACAGTTGAATTTCAACTATATTCACAGAATTTCTACTTATTTTCTCTGTATTTATATTTGAAATCCGCTTTAGTATTAGACGAGAAAATTTTGGATTTCAGATATTTTGACAGAAGATGGATTTATTTTAGAAACCCAACTTTGCATAAGAGTAGAAATGGGCTTTTCATTGCATTTCGAATTTCTATATCGCAAAAATGTTGGCAGAAAAAGGGCTCAAATTTAAAATCCGCTTCTGCATAAGTTGGAATATTTATATTCCATTGCAATCGATATATAAATGTTTTGGGCTGCAAAAGTCTTGTCAAAATATGGACTTATTCTCTATAGAGGCTTAGTTTTGGAATTCCCTGCTTTAGTATAATTTAGGAAATTTACGTTTCACTGAAATCGAAATTTTGCGGAAAATTACTTATTTTAGAAGCCACGGTATAAGTTGTAAATTTTGCTTTTTTGGGACGTGAATTGCTACTTTAATGTTTTTAACTTGGCTATATCATCTCGCATAATGCTAAAAAATATGTATCAAATAATAGTTTTCTTGTGAACATTGTTGGAAAAAAAATGTAAGAAATAGAACATGTTTTATGAACTTTAATTTCGATAAAAAAAATGTTCAAAGATACATCATTCAGAAGCTTTTCGTATGACCTAAAATCGGCCTGCATTATGTTTTTTAACTAAAACTTATACTCGTTATTCTGGCCCACGGCGGCCTGATGGCCGAATTTCAGCCTCATGAAAGCAAGGTTGCGAATTCAAGTCTCTTTTTTTCTCTGTTGAGTGCGCAGATTCGCGCATATTAAATTTGCAGTCATTAAATTTTCTCCACAAGATTTTTTGCGGAAATCTGGTATCGTACTTTTTATGTAATAGTATTGCCATAGTTATAAAATCTCTTGTCAAAATGATGCATAAATCTAACGAAATATTTAATTAATTTTTCTCTGTTTTCTATACTCAAAGATTCTCGGAATATTTTTATGGATTTCATTAATAAAAAGAATAACAATTGATTTAATTGACTTGAAACCTTTATTAAAACCTTCCTTATGTATTTGTTAAAAAAATTGTTTCGTATTACATTGCAAAGGCCACTGTTGGCTCATATTAAATCATCTGTTTATGGCGATTTGGTATGAGCCTCACATACGAGGAGAGATAATATATAGCACTCAACAGGAAAAAAAAAAAAAAAAAAACTAGTTACAGTTTTCAAAACACACTTTCAATATATATATATACTAGCCGCCTATGGCGACCAGCCGGTTCACCAGTATTAACGCTAGCTACAATTTTCAATTAAATATTTTAAGTAACTGGTCTCTTAAAGGATTCTCAAACAAAACATTTTTAATATTCAAATTTTGATAGTCATACCAAACTTATACTGTTTAGATCGTTTCGTTCAATTTACTATATATATTTTGCTAATTTGTTGTCATTTCCGGCAAAACTTCAACTTTAATTTAAAATGTAAATGATGAAATTGCAATTAATATTAAGATATTTTTTTAATAAAACCAAGCGTTTTATTCTATTTATAATCTTTATTTATTAATTATTATTATTATTGAATGTGAGTATTGCAAACAGAATCGCTCGGTATTTAAGTCTTATGTTAACTACAAAATATTTTTCATCATTTATGTAATATCTCAAACAATAATTGAACAAAAATTTCTGAGATTCAGCATAAAATTCAATTTTTAGTTTTGCTTTCAAAAGGATTGAAATGAAATCAATAATAATATTTTGTTCTTGCCTATAAATATATTTCAAAAATTATGAAGTCTAAAT
>JAPMOR010070395.1:471874-498682 GCA_026543865.1 Argiope aurantia
AAAAAAAAAAAAAAAAAAAACTAGTTACAGTTTTCAAAACACACTTTCAATATATATATATACTAGCCGCCTATGGCGACCAGCCGGTTCACCAGTATTAACGCTAGCTACAATTTTCAATTAAATATTTTAAGTAACTGGTCTCTTAAAGGATTCTCAAACAAAACATTTTTAATATTCAAATTTTGATAGTCATACCAAACTTATACTGTTTAGATCGTTTCGTTCAATTTACTATATATATTTTGCTAATTTGTTGTCATTTCCGGCAAAACTTCAACTTTAATTTAAAATGCAAATGATGAAATTGCAATTAATATTAAGATATTTTTTAATAAAACCAAGCGTTTTATTCTATTTATAATCTTTATTTATTAATTATTATTATTATTGAATGTGAGTATTGCAAACAGAATCGCTCGGTATTTAAGTCTTATGTTAACTACAAAATATTTTTCATCATTTATGTAATATCTCAAACAATAATTGAACAAAAATTTCTGAGATTCAGCATAAAATTCAATTTTTAGTTTTGCTTTCAAAAGGATTGAAATGAAATCAATAATAATATTTTGTTCTTGCCTATAAATATATTTCAAAAATTATGAAGTCTAAATATAATACAGTAAGGTATCATATTCTGTGAAATATTCTGGACACACCAAATTTTAAATAAACGAATGAATGTTTCTATTTTCCACGATCAACTAAGACTTATTTATGAAGTTTTGAATGTTAAAAATTTAGAAAAACTCAACATTTTCATAATCTTAGGCCAATTAATCTTGAGAAACCTGCGCGCTGATTGGCGTATTTTCTTTGAAGCGATCGATGGAAAATCTAAAATTATCCTTTTTTTTTTATTGAATAGTGATATTCAAATTTTCATAAATCAGTGATTCAAAATTAACTCTTAAAAGTCAGTGATTTAGTTAATTGGAAATTAACTCTATGACCACCATAAAATCTGTGCTTTCTCTTGTGGTGTATGCATTTTCCTTAATATCCGCTCGAATAAAACATCACATACAAAAGTACTACATAGAACAAACACATCAAAAGTAAACATAACATTTCAAAATTTGCCAAAAACAAAAGAGAGAAAAATGCAATTAATAGGCAGACGATATTTAGAAAAGTACAGATATTTAGACTGGAAAATGAAATTATCTAAAATTAAGCATACGCGCAGACGATATTTACAAAAGTAAAAATATTCAAACCTGAAAAGGAAAATATATGAGTTATTCCATCAATAAATGCCATAAGTTTGTTTATATCTTCATTATTTTATGAGTCATTGAACATCAAAATGGGTCCGGGACTAAATAAACACCCTGTATAGAGAGTGTAAAAGATCATAAAATAATTTTTCTTGAATTTATTTTTTAGAAAAAATAATATTTCATATTTGTTTCATTTCCTGCAAACACGTGCCGAAAATTATGTTTTTGCAGATTTCATTTCCAAAAAGATTTAATTTATTTTTAATTGGAGCTTTAATCAATGTGATGGCAACACTTTGAAAAAAGCTTATTTTTTCCCATGAATGCGAAACGTGCATAATTTTAATTTTTATTTTTTACGAAAAAATTATTGAAAAACATAGTTAAAATGTTTATTTAAAAATTCATTAAAAATAGAAATTTAATTTTAAAATTAAAGTTAGTATCATTTAAAAGATAAATTTTTGATCTTTAACTTCATGTAAAAATCTTTTTTCTGCGGTAATATTTTCGGAAGTTATAGCAGAAACACGTCAAAATTTCGCTTAATTTTTAAATAAATAAAATTCTAGTTAAAAATTGGAAAAAATAACCCCCAGGTGCACATTCCCGGCCTCCAAGGTATACACGTGCCAAATTTGTAGCTGTAGGTTGAATGGTCTGGCCTGTAGAGCGCCAACACGCACATACACACACACACACACATTGAGCTTTATTATAAGTATAGATATTGATTATCCTTTGCGTCTTAGATTTTGCGATTTATGATTCTTATTTTTAATTTATAATTCATTCTATTTTTTATTATTATGTAATTTTAAAAAGATTTTTTTTCTCAAATTAATTGTATGGAATCAAAATTTAGTTACATGAATCGATTAATTAATAATTTAAAATATTCTGAAAATATTAAATTCATATAATTAAAATATTATAATCATATAATTTAAATTCTGAAAATATCAAAATCATATAATTTCATCAAAAGCACGCAGTTGTAGAAAGTCTCAAAATTGTAGTTACATTAAGTGAGTGAAAAATAGATTGCAAGATTCCATTTTTACAAATATGAGCAAGTCAAATGAAATAACTTAAATTAAAACAGTTTAAAAAATACTTTTATTAATATGCTGAACATCGTTTTTTTTTAAAATTATTTTCTAATTTTTAGCATTCAGATCACGTTTCTCCAAGGACGGAATTAAATTTTAAATTTAATTAATAATTAACTGATAATCAAATTTTGAAAATATTAAAATTGCGTAATAACATTGAAAACATGAAGTGTGAAAAATTTCAAAGCTCGAGTATTTCAGCAAATGTATGTAAAGATGATCAAAAACTTCATTCTTGACAAACATGAAACCAGTTAAGTTAGATAAAAGCGGTTTAATAAAAGTGTATGATAAAACTTATTCTTTTATATTTAATAAAATTTTTGAAGTCCCGAGGAAATTTTATTCGCGGGAATTAAGAAAGTATGAAATATTTTATATAAGTATATATAAATATATAAAAGTATATATAAATATCTGATTTTAAATTAAACATGGAAAATGGGGAGAAAAAAAAATCGGCGATGGAAAGGATTAATTTAATTTTAAGTAAAAAAAAAAAAATAATAATAATAATAATCCTTTGAATGAAGTGTAAATCATTAAAGACATATCTCTTCAAAGTTTCAAAAGTTTCAAATCAAATTCAGCTAAAATGTTTTTAATTAAAAAAAAAACCGTATGTAATAACAAATGCTTTTAAATGAAATTTTTTTTAATTAATGAATTTGCTTTTAAATAATAATAATAATAATAATAATAATAATAAAAAGATGTTGAAGAAAAGATTTCGAGAAAAGTTCTATTTTGAAATAATTTAATTTTAGATACACAATCCAGGGCAAACGTCTAATAGTAATTATTAGTCTGTGGCAATATTTTCTTTTGTAATGCAGTGTGACCGTACCTTCTCCCAAATAGGTGAAGCATGACTAATCAACGGTCATTGTTTTGCCTAGAAGTTCTTAACAAGTGATAAGTTCAAGTGTTTTTTACAGTAAAAGGAACATATGTTAACCGATGTTCATTGTATTTTTCATTAGAAATTTAGAATGTTATTCTGTGTTAATCTTTAAATCTTTCTTAAGTATTTCTTAGACAAATATATGAAAATGCTATTCGTTTATTTATTCTGATGTATAATTTTAATAAGTTTTTGTAACTGCCCTTGTATTTGGAACTGTTGGCTTAAAGTGAAAATATTTTCTTTCTACTTTTCCGTATACGAAATATAAAATACGGCAGCAGTGAACGATGTAATTTTTAAGATCTTCATGACCACTCTTTCATTTTTTTTGAAATTATATTTGTCTGTCTGTATTTATATGTTTGTGAACACAAAACTTAAAAACGCAATGAGCATAGGAGGGGTCAAATTTGGTTTGCGAATTGTAGATTTTTGTCAAATATTGGGCAAAAACTGCCTACGGTAAGTCAATCTGTCGGCCCATCATTATATATGTGAATGAGATTGCTAAAAATCGCCAAAATATAGATGAATGGCATTTGGATAATGTTTATCTCTAAAATTGTTTGATTTGGATCATATTCATTAATAAGTCGTCTTTTGAGCTGACTACTCGCGTGTATGCGAATGCGATATCTCAAAAAAAAGCGAAACCAGCTGGATGGATGAATTTTTGTATAGGTCCTTAATACCGAAATCGAAATGTTTCCATATTCGAGATCCGATTATACTAAAAAAAATCCTCCATGAATGCGATTCTACCGCATGTTAAATCTAACATCGTGAACCAAACACTTTTCTGCTAGTATGGCGCAGAAGCTATATAGTGGGGACTGCTAATCCAGATATCACTCTCGTCATCTTCCTGCTGTTCAGAATAACGCAATTCCTTCCCAAAATTGCTCTTGTGGGACTTCATATCTAGACGTTAATATAAATAAGTTAAACTAACATCAAAATTGCAGACTTGTGCCTAATTTTGGAAAAAAATCTAACTATGAGGTCGACTATCTGTTTGTCCGTCCATCTATATATGATCACAGTAAATCAAAAACACAATATGCAAGATAAATGAAATTTATTATGTGGCTTTATACCAAAACTGTAGATTTTCATCAAATTTTCGATCCAAGGATTGGCTAGTTCAAGATATAAAATCAATTTCTATACTGAAGATGTATAGTATTATGTGAGTTTACAAGAAAGTTGGGAGAACTCTTCCATTGGTTGTTATTCAAATTCTGTTTTAAAGCTGTACTTTACATATATGAACCGCATTTAAAGGAAATGTTTTAGCTACTTGCTCATATAACAAGTCTTTCGCAATGCGTCTGTAAGACTGGGTTTTACTTCTAAAGTAGGATTTCGTGATTGGGCTTATTACTAGGGAGAATGTTAGTTTAATTAAAACCCATAAAACCTCTGACACACATTTTACCAAGGCTAACACACCATTTCAGTGTCCCTCTGTTTCGTTAATCTGTGTTTAATCATTTTTATCATCCTTAATAGCTCACGTGTTGCTGAGATTTGATTTTAGCTTCTAAAATGATCTAGGTTAAAGAGTATGTCTTGCATTTTAACTAGTATACTAATAAAAATGCAGTGGTGCATTTTAACTAGTTTAGATGTTACTTTTACAGCTCATAGCACTGATATTATGCTTGTAATTATTCGACGCCATGGTAATTTTTGTGTTTTTATTTCGCCATAAGTATAAGAGGAAGAGGTTATTAAAATTACTTTTTTGTTTTTGTTAGAAATTACATCTTGAATTGTTCTAGTTATTACTGCTTAACCATTTTGATCGAACTGAAAATATTTTGACAGAATATTGATTGAAAATTTTCTTATCAACTGTGGATTTCTTGTATTTAGAAAAGATATATTGTTAGCTATACAGATTTGTCTTTATGTTGTTTTCAAACTCTTGAATTTTGTATCTATCACAACTATCCATGTACCACATTTAAAAATGTTTGTACCATCATAAAATCATTTCCCTGTTAAATATCAATGCATTCTTAATGAAATGTGTAGAATCAAAGAATAAGACATTTTAGTTGTAACTTTTGCATTATAATAAAAAAATATACGCATTCTAAATATTGCAATAAATAGTAGAGAGAGAGAGAATAGTAAATATATAAAAATGTATTATATTCTGTCATATACATATTGGCAATTATTACAATTTATTATTGACGGATGAACTGTTATATTGCAATGAATTTCCATTTGTCAGGTAATATGCTAAGTATCTTATTCTATTAATAGGCAGTAATAAATTGCTTATAATTCTAAAAGCCTACTAATTATTTCAAAATTACCTCCATAATTGTAACTTGTATGTTGCCGCTACCTTGGACGCCAATTTCAAGTAGAGAGGAAGGGAGGGGGTGATGCCAAATATATCCAAAATAATAAATATTTATAAAAATGGTTAAAATGGGCCCCTCCTTGCATTCATTTTCAATATTCATTTAAATGTTTTGTGTAAAATTGTATTAGTAAAAACAGTATGTCATACTTTCAGAGGTTTGTTACTATTGGATGCCTTCATTATGCATTGGAAATATTAAATAACATGTTATTGTTATAAAAATCAATGATATATTACACAGTTATCGATTTTTTGCCTTAATTGTACGAGAGCCGTTTTTTTTTTTTTTTTTTTTTTTTTTTTTTTTTTTTTCCCAAGCTACGATGGACTATTAATGAAGACCAATGTAAACAACAAAATGATTTTTTTAAACTAAAAAAATAGATACAAACTTGGTTACTTTTCGATATATTGATCATGAAGATACAGACATTTATCATATTGGATGAACCAAGCTTTCGATCACCTGGTCAGAACATTTTACCGCCAAGCTTTAAGGCAATCTTAACGTTCCTTGAAAGCTCCTCAAAAAATAGTAGCTTTGACCTCCTAGCTAGTTCTTCAACTCAGCAAAAGATAAAAGCCGCATTCTCGATGAAGAAGCTGAAGCTGAAGTCTGTCGCAAAAGAAAATCTTGTTCAGTGAGTTGATCAGATTGTTAGAAAGGAGCAGTGGCGTTGGAATCCAAAATTGTGACTTTGGAGGGTGAATGTTTAGACATTTCTACTTCTTATTCTTTCCTTAAAAGAAAAATCAACGAAATTCCATACTCATCAGGCATTTCAAAAGAACCTTAAGATCATTTTTATATCACTGGCAGAAATGTTCTTCCAGGAAAAGATCGGAAACTTGGCCCACCGATATCACAAATGCCTGATATTTCACGGCTTTTACATCGAAAATTAATCACGTTTATACCTAGCATCTGGTAATGAATTCATTTTGTTGGCTGCAATTATCTTTTTTTCTTATGATCATCGGATCTTGGAGGGGGGGCGGCCGTTGTACTAGAAGTATAAATAACGTCCTAATTTCATAGATAATATTTAAATTATAAATATAAAACAAATATTTGATGCTGATTCGTAAACTTCGGAATTATTCTATCCTTTGTTGATATATCTTATTTTTTAAAATTATTTATTTTAGTTTTTGATGGATTTCTTTATTCTTTTTTTTCTGTTGAATTGTTCTTTGTTGTTGTTGTTGTTGTTGGTGGTGGTGGTGGTGAGAAAACTTTTATTTTTGATTGAAATTTTCTCTAGTGTTGGAAAGCAGATACTACATCCATCACATCATCAATAAATATTTCCTCAGTGGTTTTTTCGATGCACTGGAACGAATCCGATATTTGTTTTGTGAACGCATTGAACCAAAAGAACATTTTCTTGAAAAAAAAAAAACATTGATTCTGTCCTTGCATGCTATTACACGACCATCAAGACCTTCCGCGCATTTATTCGTGAAATTCAAATGTTCAGAAATATAGACTGGATGAGCGAGTTTAAGAAGATTAAGAGGATAAACTGACGCCACATTTCTATGCAGTTTGCATTTGAGCATAAAAAGAAATTGCAAGTTCGTTTTTTTATATGGAAAAAAATGATATATGCTTTCTTATTGCTTAAAATCTCTGTTTCTACGAAGGGTTTAGAGGATTTTTCTTATAAATACTCTTGTATGATGATACAACAATAGCATAACAGGATTTTAATTTTTTTGTATTTGTTAAAAGAGTTCAACAATATATATATATATATAGGGTTGTTCGGAAAGTAATTTCGTTTTTGTGGAAATGAAAGACAGTTTTCTTATAATAAACAAATACTTTATTAAATTATATATTGGCCGTTCTGGTCCAACACCTCTTGCCATCTTTCTGGTAGTAGCATAATTCCACGATCATAAAACTTTTGGTCTTTGCTGCCAAAAAACTGATTGAGGTGGTTTTTGACTTCCTCATTTGAGGTGAAGGTTTTACCGTCTAAAATGGGCCGCGGTGGCCTGGTGGTAAGGTCTCGGCTTCGGAACCGGAGGGTTTCAGGTTCGAGACCCGATTCCACCGAAGAACCGTCGTGTAAAGGGGTCTGTTGCATGTTAAATCCGTCTTGACCAAACGTCCTCCCGCTGGTGTCGTGTGGTCTGGAGAGGGCGGTACCAGCTCAGGTGTCGTCCTCGTCATCTGACCGCGGTTCAAAATTACGAGGTCCGTCCCTAAATAACCCTAGTGTTGCTTCAAACGGGACGTTAATATAACTAAACTAAACTAAACTAAACTACCGTCTAAAAAATTTAGCGAACCAGTTCTGGCACTGGCGTACTGTCAACACACCTTCTCCATACACATCGGTCAATTTCTTTCTGGCTTGAACAGCATTTTTACCCTTTCTGTAGTAAAACAGTAAGATATGTCGAAAATGCTGTTTATCGCTCTCCATATTTAAAAGGGCATTAACCAAAAACTACTGCGTAGAATTAATTGGAATTTTTCACACACAAGCCTTGCTATATGAGCTCTCAAAGCATATAAAAATTATACGGCTTAAATGTGAAGTTGGGTGCAAAAAAATACAATTAAATCCTCTGTCGGGAAAAAACGAAATTACTTTCCGAACAACCTAATATATATATATATATTATATAGTGAAATCTTTTAGAACGTCGCTGGATAGTGCGTCGTTTTGCCTTATCCTAAATCATTGCTATCAATTTTAGGGTTAAAAAACTGTATATAGTCACGAATATTATGTAGTGTATGCTTTGTTCCAAGCTGTAATAAATAAGGTTGTATTTTTGGTGTAATATATCTGGTAACACAACTACTTGAACGTGATTGTTCAGAAAGTTTTACGTTTAATTTGAAGTATTAAAAAAATTTTTACTTTAGAGATTATATATACCTACTTCCCCGTTTCTTTTGTTATTTGATTTTACGTTGTGAATATTGTCGACTTATACATGTATAACATGTGAATCGTTAATGCATGATTGTATCTAACTTTAATCGAAATTTGTCATTCATGATACGTTTTTAAGTTTCCATATATAGATTGCGAAAATATCATCGCACAAATACTTTTTTTGTCCGTTTACGAAATATGTAAAGAAAAAGTACCGTAACCGTTAAAAAAAAAAAAAAAAAAAAAAAAAAAAAAAAAAAAAAAAAAAACCTTTAAGATTTTGAAGAATCTCGATCTCCTAGAGTATGAAAAATACATTTTTGGAGCTATATCTGTATGCCTGTGAATATGATAAAAGAAATGCTTTAATATAGCTATATGAAATTTAATATAAAGACTTAAGACCAAATTTGTAGATTTCTATCATATTTTCAACGAAATCAATTCTAAGCAAATCTGTCTGCCCGACTGTTCGAGCACGAATGAACACTATTACTGTAAAACGTAAAGAGCTAGATAACTAAAATTTGGTACGTTGGTTTAACATAATATGCCCACAAACCTTCAGCTGCAGCTGTTTTCTTCTCGGCAGTTTCAAATTCTTTTTTCTTAAAATATGATGTCATACTCGAACTTGCAATTGCTGCTGACACTGCTCGTTTGTGTTTAACTGTTTTTATGTGGCTTTCAATGTCGCTTTTTCCACTATTTGCAATAGAAAACGTACTTCTATATTTTTCACAATATACTTCGCTAGGATCAATATTATTACTTTCTTTAATAAATGTATATTTTCATTTTAAATCATCATTAAATACGCACTTTCGTCGTTTTGCCGCCATGATAATAATAAGGTAGGTACATCACAGTAGTTAGTACATCAGGCTACCACTGGCTTGTATGACGTCGTGGCGGTCCTGCTCATGCGACACCTGACGATATCACATGGAATTATCAGGGTTGCCAGTTCTAATTTTATTATTTTTATTTTATTACTTTTTTTCTTTTTATGTTTTCTAATCTAAAACCAGTACTTTTCGTGTACTGGTTTTGTTTAATGACTAACCAGGACTTATGCCCTGAAAACCAGTACTGTACTGGTAAAATCAGTACGAATGGTCACCTTAGTTTAACATCTAAAATTTAGATCCGTGCCAAATTTTGAATAAAACCGGTCGGAGTTTGACCATGTCGGTCTGTATTTTAATATGCGTGTAAATGCGAAAATACAGCATAGCTAAATGAAATTTGGTTCACAGTTTTAACATCTAAAGTGTAGATTATTTACAAATTTTGAATCAACCGTCTGTGAATCTGAAAATATAATACCTCAAAAAGGCAATGATTTCAATAAAGGGAATTTGGTAATTTGGTATGTTTTTGTTACTACAATTGTAGTTCTTCGATGGATCTGTTTCCATTCGTTGGTAAAAATGGCGTCTAAAATACACATTTGATTTTCGAGTGCTTTTGTATTAACCGTATGTCTGGGCTTTTATCGCCAACAATAGCACGCGACATTTAGTAAAATGCTTAATTCACGCCAAAAAATATACATTTTATAACTACTGTTCGCCACATGCAAGATATTCACGGGCTTACCCAAGGTTCACAATTTTATTTGGGGAAAGAGGATAACACTTATACTAGAGAGTATACGGAAAAGTTTTGAGAGATGACTCCCATTGTTTTTTTTTTCTTTATTGTGTACATAATATACAAAAAAAAGTATCTTAATCACCCAAATAAATGATAATTTTGTCTGTCTATGGGCGTGATAATTCAAAATCGGAACAAGTTATAATGATGAACCGTGTCATACGCTTTTTACCTCAAAATTGTAAACATATACCAAATTTTCTCCAAAATAATATAGATCTATATTTTAGAACCAATTGGTATGATGAATGAATTGCATAATATATACTCGATTCTCTTTGCTATCTTACGAAGCTGAATAAAAAATGGAAGCCATACTGTGCAGTGATGTGCGGGACGAATACCCCCGTTGATTTAAATTTATTCAGCTGTGAGAAGAGATGATTATAGTGAGGAAGGTACAAAACCAGTCAGTGAATTATTTGCCGGGATGTCGCAACAGGTACACAGTAACCGATATTAATACAAGCGGGAGTATTCTCTCTCCCTCTCCTCCCTCCCGATTGTGGCGTATAATAACACAATGTGGTATGCGTAATGTTATAGATCTCTATAAGTTTTCAAATCAGATGGATAAAAGAGAAAAAACACATATTTCTCTTTCTCTTGTGTCCTATGAAGTTAAACAAAATGCATAGATCATATTGTGTTATGCCGATTAATTTTTTTTTTTGTTCTAAGAAAGGATGGTTAATATTTTATAATATTTTTCTTTCAAAAAATAATCGAAGTGGTCTCCTTGAAACTTTCTTGCTTAATCCGTAATAAATTCATTATCTTCCTTCTTTCATATAAAAATTGTGGGATTTGGTTGGACCATTAAGACTACGAGTGCTCAGATTTTTATTTTCTCCCGCTCATGAGTGCTGCATGTTTTGTAGCATAGTAGAGATAGTTGAATGCGCATTTTTGAAGCTTTTTTTCTTAACTGATTGAAACCAGAATTTGATATTAAACTGCAACTGTAGTCACAAGATCGCATGCAAATCGGGAATGAAATTTCATTTATTTAAGTCATTGTGTTTGTGAGTTATTGTATTTCCACTCATGCAATGTACAGATAGACTGATGGCCAACCTGCTTGGTTTGGTTTAAAATTGATACATGTCTATCTACCTTAGGTGGTAAAACTATGTACCAAATTTTATCCATTTGCATATTGCAATGATAGTGCTCACTTGTATTCGGACAGACAGGCAAATTTCCTTTTTATGGATATCTTTCAAAATTTGATAGAATTCTATAGATTTGACGTTCAAAATTTACAATACAGATCACGTACCAAATTTTATCTTTCTAGCTTAATGCGTTTTTGAGTTATCGTGTTCTCAGACAGACAGACAGACAGACATTCCAAAAATGAGTTTTTTCGGATACAGAGAGGTTTGACATGTGGCGATTCATCAAAATATCGATTTCTTTTTTTTATATTCCGATTACAGTACTTTCTCTTTGTATATTTCTTATACGAGAAGATAAAAATTATTGGGTATATCACGTTTGAGTTTCAACATTTTAAATAAATTTGAAAAAGAATGAGACTGAAGAACTAACATCCATAATCCGATGTTATTTAAAAGAGGGTATATGAACTCATTTCAGATTTTTTTTAATAACCACTTTATACTACTCTTTTACACATTCTAAATTGGGCATTTTCATCATTTGAGACAGACTATTAAGAAACTGAGGGAAAGCATCCAGTTGTCTTGCACTGACGCATAAAACTTTCATTTCTCTTACAAAATAAGCTGGGTAAATTGTACGTAATTGACAAAATTATGATATGATAAATAAGAGGATTTGATTATTATTTTTTACTTAACAATAATATAGCTTCACTGTGAGTAAACTAATTTAGCCTATTTAACACGTAAGGAAGAACATTATTTACGTATGTCAGGAATGAAAACTGTGGTGAACAGAAATTTGACTGTGATTTTTGTTCGTTTGAGACCAAAAATAATTTATGCGAATACTAAAATATGAGACGTGATCTCTGCTTGTTTTCTTTAAGAGGAAGTGCAATAGAGAGAGATTAAAGCCTATGTGAAGATTAGTTTAACAACTATACTGGTGAATTAGTAGACATTGCTAATAGGATTACTACGTTCTTAGAGCATGATCTCGAAAGAATTCATGCGTCATATGTAAATGATTACAATTTCATTGCATTCGAACTTCAAAGTCCAGACTTTTGATCCTCCGGTTTACTCATGAATTCGCGTTAAATTGATGGGGGATTTTTGTTTTCCATTTAAAAATTTATTATTTGTCCTGAATGAGTATTATATCATTTTTGTTAATACACTCTGTCCTAAAAATGTACGCACAACTCAAAAATGACATCCGAAGTTGAAATAAATTTCATATGTTTTCAGAAATGATTCAGATGTATTTTTAAATTGATTTATTTGGCTTTATTGTAAAAAATATTAGAAAATAATTAAAAATCGAGTAAATTTTTTATAAAAAATTAAAAATTGTCAATACCATAAATACAGACATGGTCTGACTTTACTCAGAAATATTATTAGTTTAATATTTTTTTCAGCAGACGTTTATTTATTTACATTTCTTGAAAATATTTATCGTCTGTTTTTCTGACTTTTATTGGTTTGAAATATTTTTCGACTTGTTTTCGACAAGTAAATCGATGTTTCTATAAATTCGACAGAATGCCTAGATGTAAAGAGACGTCGAAAGAGAAGATAATTGAAATTTTGGATTTAAAACTTAAATGTATTCATTCGAAAGATATATCCAAGATTTTAAAACAATCTTAAAAAATGTTTACAAGATTTTGCAAAATTGCGAATAGTGCTCTAATAAAAAAAGGTCTTGCCGACAAAAAATAACATCTATGCGGAGTGAAAGAATCATTCTAAGTATGACATTTAGAAAAAATATGTCATTGCGGCAAATTGTCTCCAAATTTGAATTGTCAAAAAATGCCGTTCACCGAAGAATACTGAGATCTAAATGAATTAACTTTCAAGAAAATGTTAAAGAAATCACGTGAAAAGTACACCACAAAAATGGGCTTTTAAATTGGGCAAAGAAGATGATGGCTTATGGTGATAAACGGCTGTCAACACTATTTAATGGCGAGAAAAAGTAGAACTTGGATGTACCAGATGTATATAAATTTCACTGGCTTGATTTAAGAAGCGAACTATGAAATTTTTTAGTAGACAGCAAGGTGGCAGATCAATAATGACTTGGGCTGAGTTTGGATTTAATGGACAAATATTTTTCGCAATTTGTAGCTAGAAAATAAACTACCATAATAATCAGCAAATATTAGAGGGCCATTTTATTCCACTACAGAATTTGCTGGAAGGACCAGATTGTGTATTTCAACAAGATAGAATGCCTGTTCATGTACCTAATTCGACAAATATGTGGTTCGACAGGAATAATATCAATGTAATGGACTGGTCATCGCTTAGTCTGGACTTAAACCCAATGGAGAAAGTGTGGGGTTATCTAGCAAGAAAAATATATGAAAATGGAATATATGAACACCAATATTTTTTGACTAAAGACCTTAAAATAATGATAGAACAGGCATGCAGTGAACTGTCCCCAAAGGTTATGCAAACGTAATGCACTTTCTGTGAAAACTGCATGTTTAAAGTGATTAAAGATAATGAAAACACACTTAAATGCTATCATTTGTAACTGCGTCACTAAACCTTAAATATAGCCCATAAAATAAATATTGTGTATAATTATGAGACATCCTATCTGCTGTTTTTCTAAACAAATTCACCATTTTTTTGTTAGGATTAATTTATTAGAAAAAACAAACTAGTGTTTGATGCAGTGTTTATAATTATGCACATATGAAAAAAAAAATCATCCCATTCTTTATTTTTACTGTGAATTGTATTTTATGCTTTTGTCTATATTTTTGGGACAGAGTGTAGCCTGTTTTCAGGAAATGTAAAGTGACTAGATTTTTTAAGCTTTAATTAAGATGTTGCAATATACGGGCTCGTTGGGCTGTAAACATGAAGTGGAAAAAAGCAATGTAGGACAAAAATCTCTAAAAATATGAAACAGCATGTATAAACGACACAAATAAGAAACAACGTGGTAGAGCGTTCTTTTAATTTTTGATAAAGGCTCTAAGAAATAAAGAAACATAAATAATATATAAGATGTCCCGAAAATTGGTTTACAAATTTTAAAGATTTTTGTTTTCTGCTAATGATTTATTGTTATTTTTTTATTATTATTTATCTTTTTCTATTCTGAGTGTAATTTCATTTCTGTTAATTCTGTTTTTAGGAAATGTAAAGTGACCAGATTTTCTGAGTTTTTTTCGAGTCCGAGACATTTTAGAATACTGACGCATTTGAACGGAAGTCAGTTGTAGGAGGACGAGACACTGGGCAGACACACAAAGAAAAACGTATGTGATTTTTTGATTTTTTTTTCTTTTGTGATAAAGACGATAAAAAATAAAGAAGCAGAAATAATATAAGTGGTGTCTCGAAGGTCGTTTATAAATTTTAGGCATTTTTGTTTTCTATTTAAAAATTAATTATTATTTATACTCTCTCTGTCTTTGAGTGTAATATTTCTATTTTTAGGCAATGTAAAGTGGCTAAATTTTCAGAACTTCATTTCGGAGTTTTCTAGAAAACCATCGTGTCGCGATGTAACCCAGGAGTATGAGACGGTATATAGTACAAAATCTTAAAGAATAATATCTAAATAATTAAAATGACTGAGAAACAACTCGATCGACATTTTTAAATAATATTAATGAAGTCTATAAGAAATAATAATAATTATAATAAAAAAAGCAGAAATAATATGTAGGGTTTCTCAAGATGCGTTTACAAACTTCAAGGATTAGAGATTAACATATAGAGATTAGTCATTTTTACAATGAAACATGAAATCGGAAAATGCCTTTTCTTTGGAATTAAATGAAAGAAAAAGATATTCCAGATTAAGTGTACTATACAAAGAGCAAAAGGACAAACCTGTGGAAGCATTTGTTAAATGTAATGTTGTTGAATTGATTAGAAGTTTTTGATGCGATTAGAATTGATTCTAGATCTTTAAAGATAGTGCTTTTCAAGAATAGTATTTCACCATTATCTCTTATTCCATCATATAAATCTTGAACTGATATTAGATCTTGAAATCGGGATTATATAAACGCATTAATACTACGATTAACACTATCGACCTGTGGGAAGATGGCGCTGGCTGAACGTTTATATATTTAGTGTGGAAAATGTCTTTTAACCATTTTTGAAGGCATTATAAGGCATTTGAATAGGATTATATATATTTTTACTTTTCTTCCTTTCCGTTTGGACTGAGTTTTGTATTTTCTTGAGTGACTGTAAGGCCAGTGTGAGTTTATCTTTTTTACCATTTTGAGCTTGAGAGATGAACTATGTGTAAGAAAATTGAGAAATACTAGATTTTTTGACGAAGTTTTTTGCTCTCCTGGACGACAGCATGACCAAAAAAGTGAATTTGTGTGTTTCTTTACTACATTGAGGCTAAGAGAGAAACTGTAGGAAAGAAGAATAGGAAATAATTCCTTTAAAATTTTTTCTCATATTAAAATATTTTGCTCATTTCATTTCGTTATTTTTGGTATGCACCTTAATTGTTTTGCTTTTTTTTTTTTTTTTTTTTTCTCATTCGATGACACATTCTTTTTCAGGAATGTTTCTATCCTGTTAATCAAGAATCAGAATACTTCTAATGCGCATGGATTGTATGTAATTTTTGTAACGAATTATACTACTTTAATATGGTTTAATATCCATAAGTTTGAAAAACTGTAATTTGATGCCCAAATGACCCACGAGCACGACGGTTAACGGGTTAACCAGTTACTTTAGTAATTGTATTAATACTTCATCGCCAGTCAATGAAGAAATGAAGAGTAGAACCAACAATGATAAATGTTAGTTTTATAATTTCTCTTGGTAGCTCAGCAACAGACATCCAATAACAGATAATTTATATACCGGTCAGTTATTGCAATTGTCCAATCACTGTCTAATCTTTATATTATCTGTCGAATTAATTCATGAATTCAAACCAATAACATTTCATCTAGTGCCTATTTTCTTAATTCTTTGCCTCGTGATTTAAAAATAGCAATGCGAAAAATTGTTTTACTATTTCTTTGGTTACTTTTACTGAAAAATTGGTTTAATATTTCTTTTGGTTTGCTTTTAACTGTTGTTTAAGATTTCAGACTTTATTTCTTTATTTAAAACCAACAGAAGTGATGTCACAAATTACCTAAAAAGTCTGCCATTTTTTCCTTCCGCTATGCAGAGTTGTAATCTTTGGACAAACCCGAGAACATCATCAGTGCTCATTTTTTTTTTTTTTTTAGTCCTGCACATGGGCATTTTTTGCCTGATAGTATAGTAAATAAAACTAAATGCGAGTTTTAAATGCACTTTTTTCGACCGAGGAAGAATAATTCGATATAGAATTACAATTGTAGTTAGAAGATCGCAAACCTTATTTCATATATCTAAATTGTTGCGTTTTTGAATAATCGCATTTACATGCATGAGTATGTATGACCGATCGAAAGCTATCCGATTAATGTGTATGATTCAAAAGTTGATAAAAATCTACGCATTTGATGCTGAAACTATGTACTCAATTTCTTTTATCCAAATCGTTGCGTTTTTGCGTTATCATGTTTATATGCTTGCGAAAATATGGACCGATAGACGGATTTTGCTCAAAATTTGATAAGGTTCTACGTTTTAGGTGCTAAAACTGTATACATATCTACTCTTTAATCTCTGCACCAAATTTTATTTGTCTTGCTCTTCACGTTTAGAAGTTATCATTCTATATCGTATTTGGGCAGTCAGACAGATATATTTCTTACGAATAGATTTTGTTCAAAAGCGGATAGAAAGCTTCAAATTTAATACGAAGACCACATACCAAATTTCACCCATCTTTCTCAAAACGTTTTTGAGTTATTTGGTTAACTGATAGGCAGTTGTAATTGCAACCATCTGGTGTGGTATCCCCAACACTTTCTCGGATACTCTCTAATGTGTTCTCTCCCCCTCTCCCCGCATAAAATTTTGAGACTAAGGTCTGAATACGTTGCACGAAATTGGCAAACAATAGTTACGAAATATTGATCTTTGGCCTGAATACAGTATTTTCACTGAATTTATAGCGTGATTTTTGGAGATTTTTTCTGGCAATTAATCATTGGCATACATAAGTACTTCAAAGTGGAATTTATATTTTGTAATCCTTTTTTCTTATCAATTGATTAAAATCAAAATTTGACATAGAACTACAATTATAGCCACAAGATCGCATGCTAAATTTTGTTTGTTTAGGTCATTGCGTTTTTGAGTTATTGCGTTTACATGCATGCGAAACTACAGATCGACAGACGGTCAACTCTTTGATAACTTTAGTTCAAAATTTTATTAGGATCTACATTTTAGATGCTAAATATGTGTACAAAATTTTATTTGGTTAAATATTTACGCTTTGTACTTATCGTGTACGCTTGTACTCGTATAGTAATATTTCCTCTCATTGGAAATCTACAAATGTGGTGTAAAATGCACATACTAAATTTCAACCAGTTATCTTGAACCATTTTTGTGTTATTGTGTTCAAAGATAGCCAAAAAGATTTAATTCCACAAATATGTTTTGCGGACTCGTGGAGCTTCTTCAAAATTTCGAGTTCGAATTTATTGATGATTACAATATTTTTTCTTTATGTACTTCTTATACGATGAAGTAAAAAGTCTTTGTTGTTTAATAGGAGTTGTTTCTTTGATTAAAAAGAATCTTTCAATACCAGTGTCACATGATCTAATCTACATTATTTTAAATGAATACGCAGTCAAAAGCTCTAAAATAGTTTTAGTATATCAGCTGTTTTAGCAAAGCGTAGTATATGTATCTATTGTTCATGGTAGATTGAATTTACATTTCGTGATTCTAATTTATTGTACTGTTCGTAGCAAATGTTACAATAGACAAACGAAGTGAAAATTCGTGTCTAGTTGCTTCTTCGTATTTAACATTGCAAATGCATCTTTGCTTTCAAATAATAACTTTTAACATTTCTGCACCATTTTGCCTGGTCACGAAATAATAGGATGTGACGCACCCGATATTCGCATTTTGTGAATTAAAACTCATCCTGTCTGAGATCATTTCCTTATTTTTACGTTGCTCTTTCTGAAGAAATTGAATTAGCTGATTTCCTTTTGATCTTGGAATATTGGGTGAATCCTTTTATATTTCTTCGTCAACCATCATTCCTTTCGAAAAATATAATTGCTGATGATTTCAAATTTTCGTCTATGCAATTCACATTTTAATTTCCTTTGCATTGTTATATTTTAGCCATAGCAACAGTGTATTGGTGCATCTTCAAATGAAAGTTGATGCTTCAATAACGCATTTTCACCATGAACGCATTTGTGCATTGTGTTTTTTTATTATGCACGACTTCCCTCATTACCATATAGTCATGATTTCTCTCATGACTATACTATCATCGTGATTGTTTCTTGTTTATTAATTTCCTTTTGAAATTACAATATCGGATTAAGAATTCACTGTGTTCATGGTCTTCCATCATCTCTTCTTAAAAAGTTATTATTGAAATAATTTGATCTCTACTTCATATTTTAATTTTTCTTGCATTGATATATTATTTTCTGAGACCCAAAACAATTAAGTGATGTCTGTGAAGTGAAAGATGATGCTTTCCCAACACGTTTGCATAACATTATTAGCTCATTTGGGCATTTGATCTAAGATTTATGCGCATGTTTTTTCAGCCAAATAATATTTGTCCCCTTAACCATTCATGTCGCATTCATTCACGAAATCTTTTGGTTATATGGCTCAATAGTTATTACTATTATTCTTTGATGACTCTCTTATTGTACATTTTAGTACTCTTTTGGAAGTCATGGTGGGTTGGTGGTAAAATCTTGGTATAGGCGTGCAAGGCTCCAGGTTCGAATCCCGATTGATTTAATATTCGTCGTGTATGTTGTCCTGATGCACATTAAATGTAAATTTCAGAGTCAAACATCTTTTCCCTAATGAGACATGGAAGTTTGGAACGGGGTAGCTCGATCAATCGTCATCCTCGGTGTCTGATCGTGGTTCAGAATTGCCATCAAGCTTGTCCCAGAATAACTTTCAGGTTTCTTGAAAATAAGACTTAAATGAAATTAAACTGCACTAAATTAAATTTTCTTTTGTATTAAAAAATTATGAAGCCCTGCTTATTACAAAGTCAGAATTTGCCTGTCAAATGTTTTGTGGGCTTTAGGTATTGTAAAGTAATTACAGGATCTTAAAGAAGTGAAGGTAATTTGCTCATAATTAATTTCGCATTTAACAGATTTAAAATGAGCTACTCATATTTGTTCTTTGTTCAAGCAGTGAAAATATGCAAAAAACTTAATACAAGTGTTTAAGTATAAATTGTTCCTGTTGTTTGAAAAATGTAAATTTATTATTTATGTCTGTTAACATAGTAATATTAAAAGAATTTTTTTGTACTCAAAATGGCTTTTAATATAACAAAATACAAATAAATGATTCAAATATTTCTTAACTTCCAACAAACATCAAATAATCTGAAGGAAAAAAAATGTTGATAATATAGATGCGGTTTTAAATGGTCGTGGCAAAGAGTTAAATTACCTAAAACTAAGTAGATGTTTTATTTTTTATGATAAAATTGCCATCATTAGCTTATTAAAACCTGAAATGCCATTTTGCATCTATTTTTTTAAACTAAAATTATTTTTCTTTTACTTTTTTTTATCTCATTTTATTTTCAATGGGCATTGCTTAGTACCAGAGTTTAAAAATGATGTTCAAAGACTTCATCAATGCAGTTTTAAATTATGACATTCATTTCTGTATATATATTTATTCAACGTGTCCATTAATAATTTGTCTTATAAAAATAATATAAATCTGGAAAGTGTGGGTTTGAAGCTGGAATAATAAAAATAAAAGCAACAACACTGTGTACGGGTTTTTAAATCTTTTTATCTCTTTCTGTGAAAGCTTCTTTTGGGTTGTTATTAATTGATAATCCATTTAAATCAGTCCTGAATCACTTGGTATGAAATTTCTGAGAACATTCTGGAGCATTTTATCAATCTTTATCACTGCCGGCATATATAGTATGCCCGGAATTTTTGATTGCTTCCTGGAATAGTTGTTACATTATTATGGATTGTGTAATGAAATCTGCAGCTATCAATTCGGTCAACACGTAATAATTTCAACCTTGTTAACTATTCCTTGTACGGCATTGCATGTATACCACAAGCTATGTTGAAAAATTCTGCTTTCAAATAAATCATTTTATGCTTATTATTATACTTTTAGATTTGAAGCCAAAGCCTGTATACGTATTTTTCTCTCCGTCTAAATATGGTTTGCTATAGGTTGCCTTTAAATTCCTATTCTTGTTGTAAATATCTGACGGTCCTTTAAAATGAATATCTTCAATAAGCTACATTATAGCTTTGATAAAAAAAAATACATTTTTATCAGAAACAGTCAAATCAACAAACTGAGTATTAATGATTTTCGGTTTTCATTTTAAAGTGTTTCTATCTAAATTAAATAACATAAAAACAGAAGTTAAAAAGAAATGAAAGAAAGCAAATTAAAGATTGCGTGCCTCTTATTTCTCAAAGGGCCAGACAAAAACGAGTTTGAAAGCTCAATTTCGCGTTTTAATGATAAATTTTTATGCCTGCAAATAAAATTCGCCCACCGCAGTTTGCACAGTAATTTTGTAATTTTTATTTACCCAAAATTGTATCGCCATGTTTTAAGCATCATTTGATATTGATAAGATTTTTTCCTCTTTTCTTTCTCAATCTGAGAGGTAGCATTTGTGAATTTATGGACGGAAAAGAAAGGGGGGGGGAGACTTTCAAGATAAATTTTTAAATTCTATAGATAATTTTTGATTTTTGATGTTCTAATCACACATGAATGGTGATGAACGACACTGTTCTTCAACGTTCGCTGTACTTATTCGAGTTATTTAAAAGCGACTTTAGTGTTTAGTTGGAAATAAGCACATCAAACAGTGATGGATTTTCTGGGTTCAAGGTGTAGTTCCATAAAATGTATATGTTAATAAGTCATTCAAATATTAAACATGTTGCATTATTAGCTCGCGAAAAGGATAACTCTTTTTCCTGAAATTTTGTCTCAGAAAATATATTATCGAATTATTCTTACCCTCTCCTCTTTATTATTTTCTAATAAAATTCTGTATAAATATAAATGTGTTTATCCAGCAAAAACGATAAAAAAATTTTTTTGTACTTTTGTAATTTAATTAAATTCTATTCACTAAACTATCAAACGCTCGATAAAAATTTTTTTTACGAATACGCGAACCTTCAAGTTGTAGTAGTAGATGAGTATTTTTATTAATTTGTTATTAAATTATTTAAAATTAATTGAAAATGGCAAAAATGGTTGTGACTCATAAGTCACTGCACATGTTTGAGTTAACTGAGTCATTTGTTCAACATTGCTAGGAAATAAAACTTCGTGTTTATTTATTTCCCGGTTCTCTTGTGCCATATTCTTTTGCTCATTAGAAATTTCATCATTATAGTCTTTTCTTTATACAGCCTTTTCTTTTCCTTTATTGCTTTACATAAAATATATTTTTTTAAGTGTTTGCAAACTTCTTAAATTCATCAGTAAATGCGCTATTAACACTAATATTGATTTGTTTGAAACAAGTTACTAATATTATGTCCAAGGAAGCCAAATCTAAGCAAAATCTTGAAAAAAATACATTAGTTGCTGACAGCATTCGAAAGATATTAAAATGAGAGGAATCCAATTTATTTACGGAAAAAAAGTATAAATAAATCAAATCGTTCTCACTTGCTCGGAAAGCAAAACTGTTTTTTAAAAGAAAGAATTAAACCACTTTTGAATAAATAGTTTTCCATTTCCACCAACCTGTTCTTTTTATTCCTATTTATCATCCGATGGCAAATTCTTTTAGGATTTTGAAATGTATGCAACGATTGACAATTTAGAAGAAACAAAACCGCAAGTCTTGATAATGAATTAGCCTTGATATTCGAATGAAGTTTTAATACATTGCCTTTCTCTTAATTCAATGTAAAAGGCTACGCGGAGAAATGATTTTCCACTGTAAAATATCGACTTCATATATATCTGTACTCTGGAATTTTGCAATCCTGTATTTTTGATTAGTTGTGTTGGTTTCTAAGAGCGAAGAATTCCATCTTCTCTGTAGCAATTTATGTAATTGTCGCTTTTAAAGAAGTAGCACTTTCTCATCATTTGACCCATATTATTTGGTTTCCAGCTTCGAGAAAGCACAGAAAAATTCTTCTGTATGAACTTTGAAAGAAGGTTGTTGAATTTTACTCCCGGTTTTTTTTTTTTTTTTTTTTTTTTTTACAATACCAAATATTTTTCTTAATGCTTATAGATTTCTTCAAGTTCAAAGATTAATTCAAATGAATTGGCTTCTTCAAGCTGTTGTTCCCTTATTTCTATCTTTCCTCTCTCTCTTATCCAAAAAGAAAATATTAAAATGAATAAAACATTCAACTTCGAACTTCTGATGAATGTTTCATGATTTTAGACCTCCGAATTCGAAAATAATAATAATAATAATAATCAACTGCCTATCTGCGTATGAAATTGAGAACTCGAAAACGTTGCAATTAACTTTTATCCATAAGTCACAGCTTGTTATATGGCCTTTACATTAAAATTGTTGGTTTTTGTCACATTTTAGACAAAATCCGTCTATGTAAAATCTGTCTTACGGTTTTCATGTAAGCACAACTTGAAAATGTAGCAAATAATATATATATATATAATATATTGGTCTGTATTTAGACCAAACGCTTCAACGGATTGAGTTGTCGGTCGGTCGGTCTGCATGTGAATACAATAATTCAAAAACACAAGAAACTAGATATATGATATTTGGTATGTGGTCTTGACACGGCATTGTAAATCTGTATCAGATTTATGATCCAATGAGCCAACGGCAAGAAATCCAAAATCCATACTCGATTAAATTTTATAGTGTATCTGGAAAGATCGCTTACGAACTTTCAGAATTTTTCAGTCCTACAAAAGCAAAATCATTTTTATATTAGAACATGGAACTAGAAATGTAAAGAACTGCCGCTATATTAAGCCCTTCGTCAGAATTAAGAAAATAATACTCTAGATAAACTGTACATTAGAGGTTTAATGGAAAATATTTACGGTATAAAAATTATACAATTACAAAAAAAAAAAAAAAAAAAAGCAATTTGAAAACCTTGTATATCTTCTGTTGGCAAACCGTTGAACACTTACTTTAAATACTCTTACATTTTAATATTAATTCTGCGTCATGCTATGCAAGACTTGTGATAATGTTGTTCAAGCAACTGTGTTGTTTTGCCATTGTAAAAATGCATTCTGTTAATTCTAGGTTATACATATTTACTTGTTATACCGTATTCTTCTATTTAATTCAGTGACAAACAGGCCACAGTAGCAGCCGCTCTTTGCCTTTACGACTCCATGTTCTAATGTAAAAATGACTTGATTCTGTATATCTGACACGTACCGATTCTTGAAATTTCTAAACGGAAGTTTTATGATACCCTGTATATACTACCAATTTAAGCATAGATGCGCCGTATTGCATAAATATTTCAAAAAATCTAACAAAGAACATGCTTGTGTATAATTTAACTATAATTGTTCCGTATTTTAGCATTATAGGCATGTAACTAAGGATAAAGACAGTCTGCACTAATTTTGAACATGTTTTATATTTCTGTTCAAATCGTTTCATTTTTATCTCATTGGTGCGTATTAAAATTTCTCATCGTTTAAGAATTTTTTTTTCTTTTTCTAAAATGATCTTTGTTTTAAAATTTTTTTAATACTGTTTTTAAATTGAAATAAACAGTTTGTTTTTCTTTATTGTTTCAAAGACTTGGGAATGGATTTTTTTGACAAATGTTTTACAAAATACAAATTTGTATAAAATAACTATCGTATATTAATTGCGATTTTTTACTTTTGAATTCTTTTGAAGTATCAGCAAATGATATCATTAAATACTTTGTTTGGAGTGTCGTACTGATTTCTAATAATTCAATGAAATCTCGTATTATTGAAAGAAAAAAAAATTACCCGGCAAAGAATCCTCCTAATATCGCCTTTATGAAGCATCACCAATCACTGTTCATATGCAAGTTATTTTTTTTTTCATTCATATTTTCCAGCTTGTGTCAGGAATATGCAAACTGGATGAAAGGATGACTGATTGAAAATATCAGGCTGAATGACGAAAAATAATAAATCTATAACTTTAATTACTTGTCAATAGAAACTATTGATTACGGATTTCACTTTAAAACTTTCGAAACCCTAACTTAATTGGATAAATCAAAAATAAATCCTTCAAAAATAGCTAAAATGCGCGAAATAAAACAGAGCAATTGATTTGAAGCATTTGTGATAGATGTTTAATGTGTATTAATGTGTTATATATAATTTTATCGAGATTTTAATTTCACTATTAACTCTTAATAACTCTTTCCAGCATGACGGTTTATTTCTTGAATCACTTTTATCAAAGCATTTAATTCGTGTGGTGCGGTTTTTCAACTACTTAACGAAGGAAGTATATCTTAAGCTTTAAAAATATGGTTTAAAAGCTGAACTAAATTGAATTAGATAAATCAAATTCATTCCTAATGTAGGTGATTCTGGAATAAATCACCATGCTTGAAAGAGTTAAATAATAATGAGATTTTTATATTGCTGTTATTTTTACGAAAATTTATTTCTTTTTAAAATGAGCATGGTTTTGAATGTACTTTTATGAAATAATTTTATTTTTTTGGCCAGTATAAAAAGCTGGTATTTAGTCCCCTGTGAAAGCAAACATTTTTTACTTTAATGCTTTTTTAGTATTTGCAAGAGGGTTGTTACAGGGTGAATTGTACAACAAATGTTAAAATTAATATGCGATTAAATAATAAAGTAAAATTCTAATACCGTTTTTCACATTGCTTATCTTCATTGATTCAATACTCATTTACCCTGAAAATATAGCTTGCATATTTATTTTATTGAATGTAGTATCAATGCAACGATTATTCAAAAGTGACCCTATCACTGCATTCACAACTCTGATTAAATTTCTGAATTTTTCCAGTATGGTGAAACATTATATCTAAGATTTATGACCATTCATGTGCTCTTTATACGCGATTTGATTCGTGTACACGGTATTCTGGTGATCAAGGACTAGCATTCGCGGCTTCTATTTCCAATTATTTATTTGGTTTCGATTATCTTTCTATTTTGAAGCTATACTGTATCCTATTTAGAGTGGATATCAAAACTTTGAAATGCAATTAAATGATGAAGATGGCTCCTCAACTGACATCCCTCGCCGAGACGCGAATGTGTTTTCATTAATTTAACCTCTTGCTGTGCGAATGAAGGAAAATTTTATAAAATACTAGCGAATAATACTTTATAAAATACTAGAATTTTATAAATACATTTGGCGTCTAACTGGTTCACCGAGATTAATGGCCGATAAAATTTTCAATTAAATATTTTTTGTAATTTTGTATTTATGGCTTCTTCAGCAAAATAATTTTAAGTTTCAAAATTTGATTGTCATAGAACTCATACTATATTAGAAGCCTTGCAGCGCTCTGTTCATTGTACTATGCATTTCCATACTTTTTGTCATCTGATCAAAAATTTGAAATTAAATTTGTAACTGAAGTTATCAGATTTCAATTAATGCTTTATATTTGTTGAAATCAAACATGTTTTTTAATTCTGAGTGTGGAAAATAAAATCGTTCATCACTGAAGTATTATTGCACTAAAGAATATTTTTTAAAATTTATTCAATTTCTCATACGGTTTCTCTACAGTGAGCAATAAATTTCTCTGAACCATCGTAAAATTCAGTTTTCAGTTTTTCTTTCAAAGGGATTTAAATGAACATAAATAATAATTATTTATTTTGTTTCAATCAAAAAATGTACTTCTAAGAAAATTATGAAGGTTAAATTTTATACAATCCATTGGTTTTATGAATTATATTCAGTAAAATATTCTTGACACTCTAACTTTTAAATAAATAAAAACGATTCAATCTACTGAGAAAAAAAAATCTGACAGAATTAAGAGGAATATCATTATTTTAGGACAATTAATAAATTCATTATTTTAAATCAATCATACTTGTGGAAACTTCGGGCGTTGATTGGCACATCTTCATCAAAATAGTCAATGAAGTGGTTTAAAACTGCGCGTTTTTATAAAATGGTGATGTTCACATTTTCATAACTCAATCAGCTTTTGTCATAAAAATTGAAACTTTTTACTTAGTCTCAAGAATGTTTTATTAAAAATGACTCATAGAACTGATAGTCTGTATAAAAAATGACATTTTGTAATTTATCAGAACTTTTATTAATCACCTTACATAAAATATAATTATTTTCTTCATTTAGATAATTTTTCTTATTA
>JAPMOR010070395.1:499082-511719 GCA_026543865.1 Argiope aurantia
ACTTTCTTGTCTGCATTCCTTCACAGAAAAATCCCTTTTTTTGAATCTCTACCTGAGGGTGACCCTTGAAAAAGTCTTCAGGCCGGATTCTTTTTTTATTTGGTTTATTTGATTTTCCTATTAACTTGATTTACTACTTTTGTCTAAATACTATGAAGTTTTTCCTGTTCCTTTTTTGGTTTTAGTTTGAATAAGAAATAATTTTTAGTTGCGATTCCGATTGGTTATATATATATATTTCTTCATGTAAGCATAATAAGCCTACACTTGCACGTGCAGGTTAAATTTTATTTTTAGTTTGTGTGATGTATTGTTCGGAATTATTTATTAAAAATTAACTAAAAATTAAAAAATAAATTATAGCGCAAAATAATAGATAACATTGGAAAAGTAATTTTTAAAATTTTAAGACAATGTAAAAATCACTTTTGTGCTTTAATATTTTTGGCATTTATCGCAGAAAAAAACGCCATAGTTTCATTTCGTTTTTAATTAAAATTTCAAAAACAAACTGTTCTTCGCTGCACATTCCCACTTTTTAAAGTATATATATATATGTACCACGCTTGGTATTTTTAGGTCAAACGATGTAACGGCCTGTAGAGCGCCAAAACGCATACATATGCACTCACGCACATCTTTATTATAAGATTATAAGTAAAGATAGACTCATTATTCCGAATTTCCTGAGCGAAGTCGAAATTTTCCCTCCCGGCTGTTGCTTCTGAAAATCGGGTGGACTTCTGATTTGTTTTTATTTTCTGATGCTAAAGCATTTTGTAATGATTGTTCATGTGTTCTTAAACAACTTGATGACGAACATTCGCGACTAAATTGCTGCTTCTACAAATAGCTTCTTTTGCATACTAATTGCTGTTGGTTGACGAACAATCATTACGAAATATTGATCTTTTTTGTGAATCTTACATTTTTACTGAATTTATCGTATGAGGGTTTTTTTTTTTGTGATTAATACACACGTACTCAAAAAGTGAATTTATATTTTGGACGCCATTTTCCTGATCGATTGAAACCAACATTTGTTATATAAATTGTAAAATATATATATGGTTGTAAAAATTATAACCAGAAAATTACATACTAAATTTCATTTATTTAAGTCAATGCGTTTATATGTATACGAAAGTACAGATGTTAGAGGTCAACTTTTTGATATTTATGGCTCAAAATTTGAGAAGAATCTACATTTTAGATGCTAGAACTGTGAGCCAAATTTCATTGATCTAGCTATTTCCGCTTTGTATTTATCATCTTCATTTGTACTCGAATAGCCTGATAGACTTGCTCTCGATGGATTTCGTTCAAAACTTCATGTAAATCTATTAATTTTGTTGTAAAAACCATGTACCGAATTTCATTCGTCTAGCTCAAAGCGATTTTGAGTTGTGTTCTCAGACCGACAAATATAGTTCCATAAATGTGTTTTTTGGACGCAGGGAAGTCTGAAATGAAGTGATCCATGAAAATCTCTCGAGTTCGAATTTTTCGATGATTATAATACATTTATATATACTTCGTATACGAGAAAGTAAAAAGTAGCTTTTCTGGAGGGGGAAAAAAAACCCCACATTTTGCATGTTTTTTTTTCTTTGTTTTTTTTTAAGGCGTTAGCTGAAAAATTTCTCAATTTTAATTTACTCTGCTTGAAAAACTGCTTGATATTTGACAACATATATGACAGGGAGGGCCTAAAATAAATTTCCTTTTTCGGAAGCATCTGCATCTGAAATTAATGAATGGAATGAAACCAAACTTCATATAGGGTATCTTGAGGGCATGCGGGATGCAATTCGAAAATAATAAGATTAATAATAAAAGTCACCGTCAGGAGAGATTTCAGTTTGGTTAGAACGGAAACAACTGAAAACATTAATTACAATGAGCGGATGAAAAATAGATGAGGCAAAATTTCATTAAAGCTCGAGTGACAAAAATTACTTTTGGGGAAATGAATGACACATAGTATAAAACTCATTAAAATACTTTTTATTAATCAATATGAGCTCTACATTTTCAATATGCTAATTTTTATGCATAAGATATTGCATCAGCAACTTTTGTTTAAAAAAAAAGATTCGTCCTATTTTATAGATAACATATTTTACTGCCAAGACTGAATTGCATTTTCTTTAAACTTTACTCCTTTGAAGATGTTTCAGCATTTGAACTTTGACTGAAAATATAAATTCCTTATGAGCCACTGAAGCATCATTACTTTATCACGCATCCTCAATATATTAAAGGATTAATTTTTCCCTTCATAAGTTGCTACAATATTTAGAAGTTTCAGGATATAGTCTGTATAATGTTTATTATATAGATAACGAACATAGAATTGATTAGTTTGTACCACTAGAGGAAATTTTCCTGTGAAATGGAAATTTTTTAAAATGTATATCATTTCTTTTGAAATATAAGACCGATAAATGTTTAAGCATGAAAGCCGAACTGCGTATAGTTCGTTTGCATTAAAAAAAAATCTACAATGAATTTTATAAATAAAGTTTTAATGAAACTATACTTATTTATAATTTTTCATAAAACTAAAGAATTTACTTAAAGCCGCTCTCTTATCTCAGTTTCTTATATATTCTAAAGCTCTTCCCTTACGTTCTTAGCAGACAGAAAATTATCAGTCTTGTTATAGTTTTCAAAATTTTATATTGAGAAACAACTAACCGCTTTTTTGGTAAAATTTAGTATTAGGGATACTTTTTTCATCTAGACAAAATTACATCATAAAGGGTTAAACGAATCTAGACAGTGAATACACTTTCGTGAAACTGGTTCGGAAAATTTTTCGCCCGCACTAAAGTAAAGGAAACAAAATATATTTATATTATATTTATTGTAAAAATATCGTTGAGAATTGCTTTTTTAAGTTATATATTGTGATGCATGTTAATAAATATATATATTATACATATGAATTTATTTTTTGTAGAAATAGACTATTATGCATTTTGAAAATATGTCAGGAACAAATGACAAAATATCGATGCATGCACTTTAATAGTTATTTCTTTATTTTTCCCACCCTCCACTTTGGATTAAGTTAAATATTTTTAAATACTTTTAATTAATTTGGCTTGTTTCATGTCGAATTTTCCTACCCTTTTGTACTTTGAATGTTAATACATTATTTTAATATTTGCAGAACTTAATTATTAGTTACTCATTAATTCAATTAAATTTTGATTTCATATCAATGCCGTTACTTTTTAATGAATTTGAAAAATAATGGAACTGAAGATTATAAAATAGAAGTTAATTAAAATAAAAAAAGTTCTGCTATTTAGTACATTAATAAAAAAGGGTTTTTAAAAACATTTTTATTATTAAATTTATTTAAAATGAATTTTATATATAATTATTCTGGTTAACACTTTTGCATATTCCTTCTTTTTATTAAAAATTTAAGTATTTTTTTTCTTTCTTGAAATTTCTATTGAATTCAACTATTTTATCATTTGACATACCATATTTCGCTTCACGAAAAAATGTGCTTTTGCAGTAAGATATTATTATAGAGAAAATCGTTTTTTTTTCTTTGTTCTGAATGTACAATAGCATTCAATATTATGTAAATCCTTCATTTTTACTAAAATTTTCTAACCAATTTTGTTTATTTTGCTTGGATTATTTATTTTCATAAATTTTGAAATTTTTAGTTTTAAAACAGATAGACATATTGTAATAATGCCTATTCTGATAATTAAAATTCACACTGTTCAGAATTTTTTTTAAACATTTTGAATAAATATTAGCAGATTAGAATTTGTTCCTCACCTAATTTAATTGAAAAAAAAATTTAAGCTATTAAATGACAGTTTAGTAGTGAAAATTAGTCATCTATTCTTTTTTTTAAAAATGAAAAAAAATCTGATTAAATATTTTACTCTTAAACGCTAAATGTGTTTCAAAAACGTTTTCTGAAAAGAAAGACTCATAAAATTCCGAGAGAAATGCATTTTTCTTTTTTTAACTCGTTTAACTTCATATTTTTATTTTAAAATTAATCAGACACAGAATATACCTACTATACTAAAAATAAATAAATAAAATGACCTTTACTTGCCCTTTTAATTTTTAGACAACTCACGGTAGATTTTTTACAATATATTTGTGATCTTTTATTGATTGGTAAGGTCACAGATGACGCTTGGGATATTAATATATACAGTAAACAAATAATAATAAAAATATCGAGTTAGGAGTTACTTAATATAGCTTCATCTGTTACGTATAAAAAAAGTAATATTTCAAACTGAAATGCGGTTGACCTTACAATTAGAAAAGCAAAAAGTAGATTCACGCGTTATTCCGTAGTTAGAAGTTCAAATGAAAGCAAATTCAGTGATGCTGCCATGAGGGGGGAAAATGAATGCTTCTCTTTTGAAGTATAATTTTTAAAATTATTTATAATCTTTAATATTTTACTGTTGATAGGTTTTATTAAATCATTTCATTATTTTCATTATTTATTCTAGAGTTCTAAATAAACAAATATAATTATTTTCTCGTACACGAATTAGAGAAGTACTGCAATCGTCTTATAAGTTGTACCACAGAGTTTGATGAATCTGCGCGTTTCGGGCCTCTTTGTGTTCAAAAAACGCATTTTTTACATTTTTTTTATGCCTGTCTCTCTATGGGCAGAATAACTCAAAACGCTTAGAGGTAGGCGGATGAAATTTGATATATGAACTTACGACCAAATTTGTAGAATTATATCAAAATTTGAACGAAATCTATTCAGAGGCTATATAACACGATACAAGTTAACATGATAATTTTAAAAAATGAAGAGCTAGATGGATTAAATTTAGTTTGTAGATTTAGCATCTAAAGTGTAGACCAATATCAAAATTTGAACCAAGTTCATAAAGGAGTTGAACATCTGTGGATCAGTATTTTCACAAGCACGTAATTTCATAACACTATGACGTAAGTGTATGAACTTTGGTATGTGATTTTGCGACTACAATTGTAATTCTGTGTCAAATTTTGGTTTCAGTTGATTGGAAAATGAAAGTCCCAAATGCGCATTTTATGTTCTGATGATTGTATTATAACCACTTGTCAGGGATTAATCGTCAAAGATCGCACGCTAATAAGCTTTTTCTTAACCATCGTACGCCAAGCGCATTTGTTAGAAATTATGCGAGAAAGTTTCGTGAAGACCAATCCCACTGGCTTTATAAAGCCATCCAGGGATGGACAAAATTTTTGATTATTGTGATGCTCATCTGATATTAGATACTGAGAAATGGAGAGTAATGTCGTCCGACATTATTCGGTTACATGTCTATATTCTTCCAAAAATAGGAGTTCATAACTTTTGAACATGTCCCGTTCCGCACGGTTTAAATGTCTCTTGAAGAATGTCCGTTCTTGTTTTCCTCGGTAAAGAGAAGGAATAGAGAGCTTTACTTTCATGGTCTCAAAAACGCTTTGAGCTAAATGGATGTAATTTGGTATATGAACTTACGACCAAATTTATAGAATTCTATCAAATTTTTAATCAATGTTAGTGAGGTGGGTCCTCATACATAGAATGCGATCATCCTGCTGTGAGTAATCTGCATGAATTAATATAACTGGAAAATAGTACGAGTGATAGCAAAATGCAGTGGACTCAATATGGATTCGTGTGTCTCGACGAAAAAATAGTGTCTAGTACTCATACTCAGTTTATAAAATAATTTTTGTTTAGAAAAGCAAATACATAAACTCACTTATTGCTTTAAGGTGAATAATAAATTTGGCAACTTAAAAAAATGTAAAATCACTGTAGCATTATGCACAGTTACAATTGAGAAACAAGTTTGAACTTGCATAAAATCGTCTGATAATGCATGTTTCATATAACAGCTTTTTCTTGTAAACTGAAGCGTATTTTCCTCCTTGTACTGCAGCCCTTTGCATTTTTTAAAAAATCTCTTAACAATTTTTTTTTAATTTTTTAAAATAATTTATTATTTCATTGTGTCTCTATCTTTTTTTCAATTAGGTTTTTTTTTCCTTCAATAGCGTTACTCCAAACAGCGTCACTTTAAATTGATTTTAAAAATTTGATTTTGTGAACAGAATTAAGCTATTCTCTTCCTGGGTTTTTTACCCACCTTTCAAATGCACAATTATAAATAATTTTTTACTATTAAGTTAAGTTAAATATTTTGCATTGTATTATATGACTTCAAGAAAAATATTCCTTTTAAATTATTACTCTCAGCAGGTTTAATGGTTTCACGAACTTCTATTTTACTGATATTCTTATGCGATTATTATAAATGGAGGATTTATTATATTTAGAAACCTTTGGGAGAAAAACGAAGTATTCTGTTTGAAAATAAAACATCGGTTGCTGTTAAATTAAAGAATATAATAAAGCCATTGGAATTTTTAAAGTGCAATAGAAGATATGATTCTATTATTATTAGACTAAATTAAATATCATAGATACTTTTTAATGATATTTTGTCCTATGAAAATAACTGTAGAAAGAAAAGATAAGAAATGAGTGCTTTGAAATATAAAATGTTTGCTTCTGTTTTCTGTTGTAGTTTTTCTAAAGTACCACGTAGATATATCCAAATTGCTCCTTTTTATCTTTATTTTATTATGTGAAGAAATCAACAAAGCATATCGTTAAAATTTCAAAAGCTTATCTTAATCTGATTTATGTGTCGACACTCATTTAAAATGGATTCGTTTACAGTTCATATAAATAGGATATGTAATAGCATTTAAATTTCCTTTCGAGTATCATAATAAAATACGCAGGAATTTGATAACAAATTGATTTATTTTTATAAGAGGTTGCGTTAATATGATTACAAACTTTTATTGCCACATTAAAAGATTGTGTCAAATAAGATAAAAGTATTTTTAAATATAGATGGAGAAAAAATAAGGAAAGAAAGTTACATTTTTTCAGAGTTTCTTCGTTTGATAAATTGGGTTGGCTAATTAATGATTAAAATTTTTTCTACAACACTTTTATTAAGAGTTATTCTTGCTTCTTATTCAGTTTATAGTGTTGCCGATAATGCTTAAGACTGCAAATGAAAGTAAAATTTATATCTTGAATCAAATACTTTGGGAATTCTCTTCAATATTTTTCATATTATTTCAACGATTCTACTGCGAAGAAATGACCTTTTGTAAAGGAAATTCTGCTCTCATTTCAGAGCAAAATCATTTTTACTTTTTCTCAATATTTTCTCACTTAATTTTTTACTCTACAGTTGTTCCTTGTTTGCTTTTCAGGTTTGTAAGGATAATGATAATATTTCAGAATGCAAACTAAAGTTAAAGTTCTTATCTTGAATCAAATACTTCGTGAACTCCCTTCAATATTTGTCATATTATTTCAATGATTCTGCTACGAAAAAGTGATTATTTGTGAAAGAAATTCTTTCTATACAGGTCATGTTATTGTTTGTTAATAAAAAGAAATAAAAAAAAAAGAAATGTATTATATTTAAAATTATTCATTTACATCTGTATCATGTTGCCACCTGGACCCATCCTATGTAGGGGTACCTCAAATATGGGGCTAAGAAATTACCATATAATTAAGCAGTATCTCGCTTCTTCAGTGGATAAAGGGTGCGGGCCTGAGCTGTCTCTATACCGATGTCGGTTCGTATACACTTCATGTGAGGAGGACGCATGGGCTGCATCGTAATGGACAATTTTGCCTTCACTTGTATGCCTGACTATTCTGTCGTGGCGGCCTGATTCTCATTTCACCCTGAATGCCAATTTGCATGGTGAGAGTTGCTCGATTCTGTTTATCATCTAGACCCCATCGAATCCTCTCCAACCAAAATTAAAAGTAGCTGGCCTTCAAAGGTTACAAATGTTTGAATTATTAAAAATTTTCTATTCATCCGCTCCCTGCCCTTCTCCCCTTAACTTTCAAGAAACATTGCTGAAAAAATATTCAAAATTATTTTATTCATATTTCAGTGTCGAATGTAGCTCTTATTTTATTGTGATACGGTATGAATACCTTTGGTGACTAGTTTGTTATTTCTTTCTATTCTTTTTATCTTTTCATGTAGAAGAAATATAAAATTGGGCTTTTTCTTACATAAAATGTAATTAATAGTTTCATCAATACCTCTTGAGTATTTTATTGATTGTTTTCCTATAAGTCCCGCACTAGTATAATTTCTGTGGCCTGTACTTAATTATGCCGTTCTAATTTATTTTTTTATCATTTCATTTAGATTATATCATTTTAATATTAATATGTTTTGTGAAAATATTGGGAAATGGGAGTTGAATAATATCGGGAGATGTGAATGAAAATAAAAATGATTAAAATAGCAACATTTGTGCAAAAACATTTATGTAACAGAATATTTGATGATTGCGGATAGTCCTTCTTTCTAGTCCAAAACAATATTGACTATTATATAAGTTCATTACACTATTATTTAACTCAAAAATACTGCTTTAATATAAATATATTTAAAGAGATTAATTTGCTCCTGAGAATAGCTTTATAAATTGTTTCTCAATTGTTAGCTTGATAGCTAACAACTGAGAAAATTTAAAATTGCATAATTTTTACTTTATGAATGAAATAGCTTGAAAATAAATATGTGTATACATAAGTTGTCGCCAGGCAATTGTCAATTATTTTTTAAAAATTCCCCATTAATTTTATTTGGCGACCAAACAATGATATATATATGTAGTTCAACTCATTCTCTAATGGTAGAGCTGAACACGAGGTAGTTGAAATTAAGAAAGAATCACAGTGAAGTCTGAAAAAAGTACAAAAATGTTACTCACGAAATTTAATTTTGCTATCAAGTGTATAGCAGTCATTTGCTGTTGCTTTTTGTTTCATTCCACTGCTGCATATTTTCGAAGTACCGAACTATACAGAATAATTTCGAATTCCATATTTAATAAATGTCGAAGTAGAATGCATCTGTGCATAAAATATCACATTCTTTCCCAAAATAATTTTAAATAACCCAAAATATCGCTTGGATTCCAATTGTATCCTTTTTTTATCATTTGGTAAAGACAATCTTCCTAGATTCTTCTCTGCAACCGGGAGAAGCAAAAAATGTAATGATATTAACAGCAGTAGAGAATGACTGCTGGAAATGGATTTAGAGCTTGACATTTTAATACTTTTTGAAACTTTTCCTATTTATCTAAACTATCTTATAATTAGGTAATGAAATGAACAAAAAACCTGTGTGGTTGTTGAGTCGCCAATTAATCTTTCTCAGAAATGCTTGCGCAACCTAGTTTTTACTATGGAGGAGAGAGAATCTATGTAAATATTGTTTGCCAGCGGGTTCTAAAACCTTCCGCGCTTTTGTGAATGCGTTAGGATGGGTTTAATTCTACAAAATAGGGTTGATAGGAAAGATGAAAGGAGGAGATGTTTACATTTAAAAATAAAGTAAATTCCATAAATGTGCGCATCCTTCCGCTTCTCACCCCTTAGTGAGATAGAATCGTCAAAAAAGTGATGTCAGAATACTGAAACGAACAGCATTTCCAATATCCTGTGTTTTTATAATTTCAAACAATGCCACACATGAATTTTTTTAGAAACATGTCTTAATTTTTACATCATGATAGCTCAAAATAATCACAAACACTCCTATTCGTGCTTACTATTTTTATACTTTCTATTCTTAAAAATTATTAATTATTGATGAACACCATACAATTACAATACGGTCTTTTGAATAGATTTATTTATTTAGTTTCGGATTCTATCTTATTGTTTAACTGATAATTTTCGTAAGCATTATGTAAAAATGTACAAACAAATTTATTTCTCGCCTACGTACTCTTTCATGGAGACGACATGTATATGAAAATCGGATGATTATTTCCCTTTCATAAATGCACTGAAACCATGTTCGTGCATGAAATCAGCAAGTTCAGAATCCGTATGTGTGCGGCATGCGAATGCTAGCAGGAAAACGAAAGGCGTGTGACAGTTAATAAGGCGTAATGATATAGGTGATGAAAACCAATGAATTGTTCAAAAAATGTGTCGTGTTTCTCCTCCAGAGCACGAAATTCACCCTGAAAAGTCATACAAATGACTCGAGTTATGCTCGTTCTTTTTCAGAATTTCGTCAGCTTGTTCAAGCTACTGTTTGTTTTAGTGTCAAAATATTAAACAAATTAAATCATTAAAAAGATCTTGAATAATTGTCGTCGTAGAAAAGAAACATCTTGTTAAACTTATCTGGTGAAATGCTTTTCGCGGGCACAAATAAAATCTGAATATTGCTGGGAAGAGAGTAAATACCTCGTAGTTGATTTCCGTGATTTAAAAATTCATCTTCTAAAAGATTAGCTATTCAAATGGCAAATGTACATAAAATCTTACATTTTAAATGAAAAGTTAGTAGTGTCAGCTACTGTTACGCATTACTGAAATAGAATAAATGTCTCGCAACTTGACACCCACTATGTTTTCTCTTTTGACTGTCAAAAATGTCATATACAATTGCTTTTGTTTAAATTCTCTCTATTTATACAAAATCTTAAATTTTGATGCTGTTACTATTTACTATTTATTAATACAATTTACTGAAAAAGAGAGTAAATTCTAATAGTAAACATTAATAATTTTAAGAAACCATTTCGAAGGCAGTAACATTAGGTAATTAAATGACTTTGTTTAAATTCTTTCATTATATATAAAATCTTTCCTTTTAAATCGGAAGTTATAGTTATAAATGTCAACTATTAGGCATCAGTATGTTGGCTGTTATATATGTCATCTCTGATGCTATTTTTAGCACTAACTCTACATATTCTTTTTAAGTTATTTTGTTATAACTTTCTATTTTTAAAATGAAATGTATGGTACTTCACCATTTCGTTTCACGATATTTCTTCCAAAGTAAATCCATTTTTCATCCAGTACCAAACGTTAAATTATAGTGCCATTTTCTGTGTACTGTAATTAAAAAAAATATATAGTTTTAATCGTTTAGCCACTGAAAGTAAATTCCATTAAAATGACATTTTATCGTTTTGTTAACATGATGCCAATTACTGAAATTTGTAGTATGATGTCAATCATTAATTTTTGTAATGATGTTTATAGGTGCTTTCGATTGCATTGAGCCTTTGCAGATTTATTCTGATTTAAACAATTGAGATTGTACTGTTTTTTAATATATGTGATACATTTTCTGGTCAAGGAGCGGTAAAGGAGTTCTTTATGAGGTATGTGATTGCGTTCGGAATGAATTTTTTGAAAAATGTTCGAAAACAATTATATTTTCGAATATTTGCATAAAAAAGATTGATAAAACATCTAATGGAAGAAAAATATACCAGTTAAATGGCAAATATTTTTTTAAAAATTAATAAAAAGAGTCTTTTTTTTTGTCACTAAAAAAAAGGTATAAAGCAAAAGCCTTTAGTTTAGAAATTTATGTAAAGATTTACTTAAATTTTTGCTGATAGCTTAGGAAATATATTATCTGGTTCCAGAACTTAAAAAATAAGCTGCATTTCTATCCATTTTTTAAATATTGGGGTTCGAATGATAATTAACATGGAATTTCCAATTTTTTTCACATTGTGAAGTATTAAAACACAACCGTAAACTATTTCTAAATAAATAAATTACTTGTTCTTGTTCAAGAACAGCTGCGCATAATGAGAAATTTTTATACCACATTTGAAACCCCGGGGGGCACCTCGGAATGAGGATGAGATGCTTCCGGCATATTAGTTGGATCTCGCCACCCTGGAAGGTATACAAATAGATGGGGGATTTGGTTCCTCCCATCGATGACGGGACGTACTTCCTTTGGGGAGGGTTGCACCATGACCGGTGATGGCCCTTAGGATTCAACCACAGTTTCCGCCAGTGTTGCTGTTGTGGCGGTCCGGTCATTCAGTCATGTTTCCGTGTGCCTTCGTGGCGGGTCGGAGGTCAGATGCATGACTTATACCAAATTTGAAGAAAAGATATGTATAAAGATATTAGATTTTAATTTATGAGGTGTTTCGGAAGAAAACTCTATCCAAGAGTGGAATTTGAGAATATAGTATTTAAAAGAGGCAAAATAACTTTAAAACGCGTATAAATGCAAGTATAAAAATCAGTGTGATTTCCCCAAAGTTAATTTAGAAATAAAATTCTAAAGGTTTTATAAAGAAGCTTGTTCAAATATTAAGAATATTAAATTTTAAAAAAAATCATAATTTCGCAAAAAAAAAAAAAAAAAAAAAAAAAAAAAACGAATTTTTAACGTAGTCACCTACCTTAAAATCACAGCTTTATTTCTTTTCTTCGTGATTTAGCAGAATTTGCAGATATTAAAGGTTATTTGTTATCACAACCAGGAACCCCAGCAACGCGATCACTATAGAAAGGTGGAAAACAGGTTAAAAGTGTGTGAGGGGACGTGTTCAGAGTTTATACAGCTTCAAAAGAAAATTTCTTTAAATGTAACTGAGCAAACTTTTTTTTTTTTAGATGCGTATTTTCACGTGATACTGCAGTTGTATATGGGATAGTTATAAAAATTAGACCCTGAAACGTGGAAAAGCTAACCTATCGGAATTCAGATATAGAAATGAAGTTAGAATTTAA